>JANIIA010000190.1:56516375-56530643 GCA_027478495.1 Erythroxylum alaternifolium | reverse complement strand
TATATATATAATATTCTTTTCACTTTCTTTAATACTATAATTTTTAGTTAAAATTATATATGTATATGTTTAAGTTTTTCATAACATCAATAGAGATAGGAAATTTTAGTTACAATTAACATAAACAAAAATAGCAATTTAATACAAGTTGTAAAAAGTATATCTAAAAATAATATTATATGAGGTTACTTTCTATAAACAATATCTTAATAATGCTCACTTGTAACTATTTACCAAAATAATTTGATTAGGTAAAAACATTAACAAAAATAATTGCAATACCTAGGTTGAAAAAAGTGGGAAGCTTGCAAATGATGGAGGCTTATTTCTCCTCCTAAAGGCCGTCCAAATGGGAGCCA
Source organism: Erythroxylum alaternifolium (assembly GCA_027478495.1). NCBI lineage: Eukaryota > Viridiplantae > Streptophyta > Magnoliopsida > Malpighiales > Erythroxylaceae > Erythroxylum > Erythroxylum alaternifolium. The sequence goes on along the minus strand of JANIIA010000190.1, from coordinate 56,530,284 downwards.
AGAAGTGGCAAGCAGCTCTAGTAGGCTTTTTCATAAACAAAAGACTAGCTTTGCCTTTAATACAAAAATAGAAGAAGCTAGGTCTAGTGAACACACCAAAGCAAGGATAAATTTTACAAAATCAGGTTTAACTAAGAGGAAATGGTTTAAAGAGTTATAAATCTAGAGCTTTGCATATATATAGGAGACCTATGTTCAGTAGGAAGTGACAGTTAGGAGTTACTCTTAGCAGATCTAAACTAGTCAAAATTCTAGTGTGAGCAAACTTCCACAAGATACCACTTGAGTATTGGTCCCCTGTGCGGTTAAGCCATATCCCCATTACTATAGGGAAACTAGTGAGTCTAGACGAGAACACTACCTTCTTTAAATGGATAGGTTTTGCTAGGTTAAGTGTAGTGGTTGGTCTATAGATGGAGCTTCCTAGATTTGTGAAAATTATGAGATATGATAAGGAGAATAAGTTACTGGAGGATGCGATAAGAGTTTCTTATCTATGGAAACTAATGAAGAAAGGCATAGTTAAAGTATGGGGACCAGAGAATCAGGAGGAATCAAGTTCCTTAGTCTCTCTAAAGAGAAGATAGATGAAGCACCATTTAAGCGTAAGGGAATTGAGATGGTAGCTGAGGATAACTTGAACACTCCTAGGAAAGGTCTGGGGAGGATGTTCAAGTTATTAAAAGTAAGGAATCAAATGATATAATGGAGACACCATTAGATACTATTGGAAATGGGAAAAGTATAGAGGTAGGATCACCTATTACAAGTGACTCAGAGGTACAACACATAGCAATAGATGCATCCAAGAATATGGTAGAAACTCAACAAGATACAAACTCCATCTTACACTCTAACACTAACAAGTTTTGTAGAAAATCCAAAAGGAAGAAAGTTGGTTCTATGAAGTCCAAAATGAACTTATTAATGTGGAATGTAAGGGGCTAAATAGCTCTAATGAAACGATAGCTTTAAAGGATTATATTATCCTTAAAAGACCTTATTTTGTTGGTTAGATAAAAATTGGAGCATAGAAATCATGCAACTCACCTAAATGGTAGGATCATTGTTTTCTTTGATCTTAATTTCCTACTTTTAAGAAATTGGTCATGCTCAGATCAATATATTCATTGTGAGTTCCTTTTTAAAGACTCCCTCAAGCCTATGTCTGTTTCTATAATCCATGGTGCTAAGTAAGAGTTTCAATAGATCTAATTATGGATAAATTTAGAGAGAATTAGCTCTAAGATTTTCTCACCTTAGATGTTGATTGGATACTTTAATTGTGTTCTAACTCCATTAGAAGCTCATGGAAGAACTAACTATTTTAATTCAAACTATGACACCAGTGTTGTCAAACTATAACAGCTACACTTTGACCCTATAAGCATGCCTATCTATCCACAACCAAGACAATAGAGCAGGCACTATAAAATTTCCTTTAACCACTTGCAAATTTCACAATTCATATATTAACAAATCATATCATATACATTTCAAGTCATAAAATCTATATTTACGTTCATACATGAAATTCATGGCTTACCATCATTATAATGCTATCAAAATCACACGTGTATAATCATACTATACATAGTTAAATAATGTATATGCATACAAATCATTTATGTACATGTAAATTTTCTTTATAATGAATTATGCTCATTTCTTTAGTCTCCCAATCAAAAAGTTTCATACACATGCAAATAAGATTCGACAAAAATTGCAAACCAAAGCAAACTCAAAACAGTGCAATTTGAGCTAAACCCCAAAGTGGTCTAAAAATAGGCAAACTATCAGTCAAAAAATAAATTATATGACAGAGTCTAGTTGTTCCTTAATATTCGTATAGAAACAGTCAGAAATAGGTTTCGTGGTCTTTTAGAAAATTGTCCATATGTGTCTATAGTTTCAAAAACACTAAATATCAGGTCATTCGGACCTCTAACACATGAGTTATAGACCAAATATCACACACTACTCCAAAACAGGGGCAACATCACGTCACCATTTTCTATCCCAATTTTTGACGTCATAAAGTTATAATTAAGTCAGAATCTTTTCTAGAGATTTCTATTTCTATGTGGTATTTTCATATGCAACTGAAATCATCAAATTTTGAGATATATGGGTTGATTTATGAGAAAAAAAATGTGATTGGTTCAACAAACAATAGACAGAATTCCACTATATGATAATCTCTTATCATATTCAACCAATTTTATACAAGATAACACCAAAATAGCACCAAAGCATCATCCCAGCAACCATTCCACATCCAAATGAATCTTTTTACACATTCAAATATACACAAGTACAGAAATTAACTAAGTGGAGTCCCAACGTTAAAATTGCAAAGTAGTTGTTTTAATGTTTTTCCTTCCGTTCCTCTTCGACTTTGCTTGAATCATCAAGTGAAAAATGATGGGATGAAAAAGGTGAAATGGAGAGGATAAAAATCTAAAGTTAAGCCATCAAAGTGTCATCCATTTCCCCTTTTCATATGCCTTTTCATTTATTTTCTAGTCTTAGACACATGTTTTAATCTCGTTGGACTATATGGCATAATCCCATTGGACCATGTGTTACAATTCTATTAGACCAGGTGTTAAAATTATATTGGACTATATGTTAAAATTCTATTGGACTTTGTGTTACAATTCTATTGGACCATGTGTTACAATTCTATTAGACACACATACTTTAATCTTATTGGTCAATGAGTTGACTTTAGGAAAATTACAAATTGGTCCTTCTTCTTCCTTTAATTCCCACATTAGCCTATAATTTTATCAACTTATTTCATTCCCCTATGTCTTAAGTTTCTAATGGCATAAATTTCATGCAATTTGGTTAATTAAATCGAGAGTTATATCCCAAAAACTACAGGTTGTTTGAAAACAAGGGCAGTATCCAAAACTCAACTTCTAAACAGGACTCAAAACTCTTAGAGGCACAATTAAATTTGTGTTCCTTCATAAAAGTTTTAGACCTATGTCTCTAGTTTAATATCCAATTAAAGTTATTAATTTGGAGGTCTACAGACTAATATATGGTCAAATTATAGAAATATTTTTAGTGGAACCTATCCATACAGAGGTACACATCCCAAATCAACTAACTTTAGTTTTATCATTCAAGAGCAACATAAAATACATCTAATTTAACCAAAAACATCCCATTTACTTATGGAATACTTCTTTTATCAATTCTCATCACATCACATTCATAAATCCAAGTAAACAAATCATAAATTTCCATACATATTTCACGTCTAAGTATGTATGTTCATGTTGAAGTGGACAAATTATCCATTTATCCTTGTCTTTTACATTAAGTACCCTTATATCTCTTACTATACTTAGATGTACTTAATTCTTCATGTTCACTTCTTAATACACCCTAAACATGTTATAATACTTCCAAGGTATATGTTGGGGCGTTATATATGTGCTTAAATGTTGATTCATTTGATCTACTAAACTTAGTGATTAATGCTTTAGAAATGCTTATGATACTCACTTTAGCTCATATTTGATTTTAGGTATATTTTGGAAGTGAAGGAGCTAAAGTCAATCATACGTATATTCATTGAAGCCATCTTCTCAATGTCCATACTCTATTAATACATGGAGCAAGAAGAAGAGGAGGATTAAAAGAAGAAGAGACAAGATAGAATGTGAAGTGAAGAAAAAAGCAAGAAGCATCTCACGACCACATATTGCTATGCATGGGCTTGAGATCTCTTCTCATGCCCATGCCATGCTTCTCATTGTCATGAGAAGTTTCTTATAGCCATGAGAAGCTACTCACGGGTGTTACAAAGCATGTCACACCCATGAGTCCCTTCTCATACCCGTGAGCTTTTTCACACAAGTGAGTCCCTTCTCAAACCCATAAGAAATCATTTACGGGTGTGAGAAGGGACAGTTGTCCCATGTAAACCTAGTTTTTAACTATAAAGGGGAATGTTTTATGGAGGTTAAAAATAACTCTCTCGGGACTAAAATGGAAACCTTTATTTTTCTTTGTTTTCTCTCGGCTTTCAACACTAAAAAAGGCTATAATGGTTGATGCTTAGAGCTTGAAGGAGAAGATGGAAAGCTAACTTCCCAACACTAGTTCAATAGTGTAATCGATGCCAAGGAGCACATTAAGCATAGTATCATTATATATCATTTTCTTTCCCTCTTTTCAGATAGTTTTCGTTATCTTGAGATTAATGATTGGTATTGTGTAAGAATGTTTTTAATGCTCTATTTAATCATTTTTTTTGAAAAGACATTGCTAGAACTTGAATGTGATACATAATGTCGTGCTAAAGGTCGTATGTGGTAATCAATGGTGTTAAATCATTAGGGATAACGTAGCATAAGTTAAATAATCCAAGCTTGTGTGATTATTGCTTAGATTGGTATGTTTTTCTCACTTGTAATGTGGTTGTCTGGATAAACTTAGAAAGCTTGTACTAAGTTTCCCCATAGTTAGGGTTAATTAAAAAGCTTGTTTTAATTAACTATGACCTAAGGAAAAAATGAGATTAACAAAATTTTCTTTTAATTAACGACCAATAGATTGGAAAAAGGTGTGAGGTTGCAATGATATATGTTAAAAGGTGCATAGGTTAAGATTAAATCAAATTAAGAACCGAGTTTTACGCACATTTATCACTCTTTATTTTTAACTATTTTTGATAAATTGCTTACTTTAGTTTAAATTTATTTTATTATCTCAATTGAATCTACCCAAAACCACCCTGTTTTATTTCTTTTACATCAATTATTTTCATTGTAGAAATTAACTGAACATTCCCTGTGGATACGATCCTGACTCACCATAACTAAAAATTTTAGTCTGTAGAGTTAGATAAATTTTGCAATACACTAGACATGGGCTATCAAATTTTGGCACCATTATCGGGGAGTATGGTGATTTATTGTTTTTAATTTAGTTGGTGTTTTGTGTATATCTTTATTTGTAATTTTTCTTTTCATTATTTGTTAATTTTTAAATGTTTGTTAATGTTGGTATATAACTTGACCAACTTGATCTGGAGATTGAGAGGACATTGCGGAGATTACAAATAGAAGCAAGAACAACTTCAGAAGTAGAACTAGAAATTGAATTCGAAGATACTACGGCAAGTTCAAGAATGCCGGGGAAGTTGGTTGCACCAAACCTAACCCAAAGACCTTTATGCATTACATTTCCAAATTTTACTGAGCATGTTACCTTTGAGTTAAAGTCTGGATTAATACATTTATTACCCACTTTTTATGGTCTTGAAGGTGAGAATGCACATAAGCATCTGAAGGAGCTAGATGTGGTTTGTCTGAGTATGAAGCCTCTCAGGGTGACAGACGAGTAAATCATATTGGGGGCTTTCCTATTCTCACTAAAAGATATAGCGAAGGATTGGTTGTTCGATTTACCTGCTGGGAGTGTGAATACTTGGGTAGAGATGAAGAGACTACTCTTGGAGAAATATTTTCTAGCATCAAAGATAGCAAATATTCAGAAGGATGTCTGATAGCATAATGGAGAGTCTCTTTACGAGTACTAGGAGCATTGTAAGAAGCTATATGCTAGTTTTCTGCACCACAACATTCTAGAGCAACTTCTCATCCAATATTTCTAAAAAGGACTACTAGCGATGGAGAGGCGTTTGGTTGATGCGGGGAGTGGTGAGGCACTTTGTGAGAAGACTACCGTTAAAGTCAAAATTCTACTTAAGCGAACGGTCGCTAACACTCAACAATTTGACACTCATAGCAATTTTGATGAGTAAATGAGGTAAGTACTTCATATATTGAATATCATTTAAATGAGCTAACATCTTTTGCTAGATAGATTGCAGTTGGATAGACCCAGGTAAAAGCATATGGAATATGTCCGAACACGAGTCATCCGACTAATGAGTGCCCGAAACTATAAGAGGGAAGTATGGAGGATGTGAATACTACAAGAGGGAACTTTTTAAATCAATACAATTCCTATTCACAGACATATAACCCAGGATGGAGGGTTACCCTAATTTGAATTATATAGGAAATAGGCAATATACATATTTTTAGAATTGGTCGCAAGGAGCAAAACAATTTCAATCAAGGCCACAAGGAGCACATGGAACTTCTTCTTCTAGTTTAGGTGATTCTATAGATGAATTTATCAAGACTTTTACTACTAACAATCTCCAATTTTAACAAAGTATACAGTAATAGCTTCAACAGGGTATATAGAAAATTCAACAAGAGACAAAGGCGAGCATACAAAATATGGAAAATTAAATGTATCAGATGGTAGTGAGGCTTAATTGTCTAGAATCATAAAGTCGAGGAAAGCTGTCATCCCAACCTGAGGTAAACCCAAAGAACGTCAATGCTCTAAATTCCTCAAGAAACTGTGTAAACATAAAAGGAAACTTAGAGGTGATGAAAAAGTGATGATGGGTGAGAATGTGTCTGTGGTTTTTAGAAAGAAGATGTCTCCAAAATGTTGGGATCCAAGTATGTTCACCATTCTTAGAAAAATTGGTAACATTGTGATTAATAAAGCTATGTTGGATTTGGAAGCTTCAATTAATTTGATGCCTCATTTAATTTATGCTTCTCTAAATTTAGGTCCCTTGAAAGCAACAAGTTTTATCATACAATTGGTTAACCGCATTAATGCTTACCTTGATGGTGTAGTTAAGGATGTTTTGGTGTAGGTGAATAAGTTAGTGTTTCCTGCAAATTTTTATGATGTGGATATGAATGATGAACTTTATACAATCCAATATCTATCTTGTTAGCGAGATCATTTCTCAATACGGCTTAAACTAAGATAGATGTTCGTGAGGGTGCCTTTATGATGGAAGATTCATTTTAATATTTTTGATGTCATGAAACATCCTGTTAATGATCACTGTGCATTCTCTATTGATGCGAATGATCCTTTGGTGCAAGAAATATTTAAATTAAGTTTCAAGGATCATTTAGAAATAGTCTTGACTGAGGAAATAAAAGCAGAAGCCAACAATGATGTTGAAATGAGAGAAAAGCTTGTGGAAATGGTAGCTGGTTTGGAATTATTAGAGAATTATGCAAAAAGGTATGATTTGAATTCTATGAAATTATCTTAATCTCACTAGAAGTTATTACTTTCTAATATGCAGGTGACAGAATTGGAACTAAAGTCACTTCCCACCCACCTCAAGTATACCTATTTAGGAGATTAACAAACTCTTCCAGTTATCATTTTGGCAGAGTTGACTTCGAATCAAGAGGACAGGTTGATGGGCATAGGCTCTTGCGGGTTTTATGCAGATGGGTTCATGCAGAAGACGAGAAACAAGGGCATGGTTCCCGGGTGCTACTAGACTTGTACAGGTTTAAACAAAAACTTTCTAAAATAAAGTTAAATTTATTTATTAAAATATTAATCATAATTTATAAGAACATTAACTTAGATAGCTAATTATAAAAATTTATAATTTTGATAATTTCTAAATAATATAATAATAAGAAAATAATATAATTTAAAATAAATATTAAATAATAATAATACATTAAAATAGTTATGAGTTATTTATAAATATTTAGTTGGAACTTTTTATATAATTTAAACCTTATCTAAATCATATCAAACTCTTTTCATAAAATCATATTGAAAAATCTAAAATTCCACTAGTTTAAGATTTACATAGAATAATTTGAGAAACTTAAAAAAATTTCAACAATCAAAAGTACTATTATAATAATATCATTATTTTAATATTTATCTATACTTCAATATTATTAATTTAATACCTAAAATATAAAAATAATATTAAAGATAATAATAAGGACATAATTACAACTTTTGTGAATTATTAAAATGTAAATAGTATTTTTAATCAATTCTTAAATAAATCGTTTTTTATACAATGTTAGCATATGATACATACAAATTGTGTGTGTGTTACTTTACGTAAACTAACGTTTTAAAAATTGTATCAAACGTTAAAAATGTAAAATAAGGGATTTAAAGTTTTAAAAAATTAAATTGTAATTAGAACATCGTAAAACAGACTAAAGATTAAATAAAATTAAATAATTGTAAATACAATTAAAAAAGATATTGTCCTTAATTATAAAAAATTTAAAATTTAATTGAAAAATATTGATAAATAAAAATTGATTAATTTATTTTAGTTTATAAAAAATTATTAATTTTTAAAATCTAGGTGAATAATTATAAATCGTTCTTGCTATAAATTAATTTAAATAAATTGTAACTGTAAGCAAGAAGCGCTTGTAGCTCAGTGGATAGAGCGTCTGTTTCCTAAGCAGAAGGTCGAAGGTTCGACCCCTTCCTGGCGCGATTATTCATTCTAAAATCGTAAATTTTTTGTTTAAATTATTGATCTCCGATTAAGAATCGACGGTACGGATGAGCTTGTCAATGATTGTCAGTGCAGGTTTTACACTCTCCCACACTCGATTAGACCTCCAAAACCCAAACTCATAGGCAGTACTCGTCAATTCCAAGTCCCACGCGCCTCCGTCAGAATATTCAACAAGACCTAAAAAGCCAAAACGCAGCAATGTCTCTGCTCGGCGACGACGGCCGGGGTTTCGAACTCGCCAGAAAACTTGAATCCCTAGGAGTGTGGCGGTCGTGGCTGGGAGAGTCTCTCTATACGACCTTCGTACATTCTCTCTCCTCTCCCTCCTCGTGGGACTCTTTCATGAGCTCCAAGTCCCAGATCCACCTTCAGCTCCGTGCCCGCGCTCTCCTGTTCGACAAAGCATCTGTCTCTCTTTTTCTCCACTCCAATTCCCCCTCCAACTCCAATTCAAACTCTTCTACTAGTACTACTACTACTTCTGGCGTCGTTTCAAAGCTCAATCCCAATTGTATGTTTCGATAATCACTTGGTCCGATGTGACGGTTACTGTTGGTTCTACTGATTTTCCTTTTATTTGTTTGAATATTGCAGATTTGCAGTTGCACGGCGACGACGTGTACTTCACGCTCGAGGGCGGGGATAGCCGGAGAGAAGGAGGTGCAGCTGCGCCCAACGCTACGTCGTTGATGGTAGCGGTGTCGTTTTTTTGATACTAACAATGGAAATTGGAGCCGAGTTCTTGCTTATAATACTTTTTGTAGTGAAGTTTTTGCCAATTTTATTTTCTTTGTTTTTTGTAAAGCTTATGTGCTTGAAAATATGCGTAATCTTAAGATTTGAAGTATACATGCTAAGCGCTAGCATCCTGTTGATTGTGTTGATTGGTTCTGTTAGGTGCTTAACAGTTTTAATATCTTGATGCATGTGGGAACTCATCTAAGGCAAAAAACCTTTATCACCTTACCAGTGTTTTCGTTTTATGTTTTGTGTCTGTTGCTTTGCTGATAGTGTAACTTGATTTGCAGACCCATTCTAAGTCTACATTCATTGGATCAAGATTCGCTGAATCTGAAGCAGACAAGTTGTCCCAGAGATTTAGGAACGAGGAATTGCCAGAAACATGGTATAATCAGTTTATAGAGAAATATAAAATCAGTAAACCATATAAGTTGTCTGTGGGGGACCGAGATTCTGAGAAACGATTGCCTGAGGAAATGGCTAATTATCTTAGGCTTCTTGAAAGGCATAAAAGAAGACGTGTTGCATTTAGGCAGGATCAGCAAGCAGTTTCTGGAAGTTCTGCCATGGAATCCAACGCCTGTAACTCAATTGATGAAGATGTTTCTTTCCTCCCGGAAACAATGTTCATTTCAAACTGTGTGCCTGACAGTGCATTCCCACCAATAGTGAGAGAGCAATCTAATCAGAAGATGGAGTTCCGTGGAGTTCTTGATATGCTACCTCAGACTCGGAACACTGTAGTGATAGAAAGGCTTGGTATTAGTGTCGAACAGGGAGGAAGTGTATACCGTGGTAAAAGTTCATCTGAAGGAAATAGGAAACATCTCGGTGAAGAGCAAGTGTTACTTATGTCAAAAAGGGTTATCGCCTGCATGTTGAATCGAGTGGGTTTTGATAGTGCAACAGAAGTTCCAGTGGAAGTCTTCTCCCAATTGCTAAGTTGTCATATTTGTAAGCTTGGAAGAATCTTGAAAATTCTCTCAGATAGTTACAGAAAGCAGTGTTCAGCGTTTGAACTACTCAAGATGTTTCTTCAAACGGTGGGGCACAGGTTAGTTTGAAATTTTTGTTCGATCAATTTCTTTTGGGAATTTTGTTCTGTCATCAGCTAAGTTCATGTTCTGTATCTTACTATTCTATTATCAAGGCAATTTCTGGAAATACTCTAGGAAATAAAAAATCAGTAGGTGATACCTTGAGTTTTTCTTTGCTGCTTGCAACTTTGTTGAGTGTCAAAAGTTGGTTACCAGTTTTTATGGACTGTAGTCAAATTGATGCTGATTTCTGAAATTGGTTTTGGTTGTTGACAGCATATGATCTAAGTCTGTAATTTATGGGTGTGAAATGTGAATCTAGCATGACTTAAGGCACTATGCACCTTAAGATGATCTTTGGCTTTAAAAACAATTTAATAGCTTTAAAAATACCAACAATGCTTGTGCTTGATAAGCCATGAAACTCTTAATAAGGAGATTCATAGACCTCCCTTTGGTGAATTGTTGTATGCAGTCAAACTTTATGACTTGAAGCAACTTATTGTTCTGCCATCTAACTTGATCCATGATGCTCCAGATGGATTAGTATATAGAAGATTCCCTTGTGACAATCAGCTATAACAGCCCAAATTATATCATAATTTAGAATGCCAGCCTCGGTTTCATTTCGATGTGAAATTATATGATCAATATGCAAATTCTGGCAGAAAGGAAGTGTATCCAATGTAGGATGAACACAAACCGTTTACTTTGACGAAGAGTGGGTCTTTGAAAAGAAGATTATACTGTTATTGTACGGTTGCACTAGATATTATTCTTGTTTTTCATTTCTAGATATACGTTGGCCTTTGTCATGGAATCTTAATTGCATTGGTTAAGAAGGGTTAACTGTGCTATTTTTTTTTAATTATTGTTGTTTCACAACATTTAATTTGCTTCCTGTTACTCATACTGAAGGGATATTTATTGGAATAAGTTCACTTATCTCCTCCTGTATTCTTTTTGTTTTGATGTTAGTCTTCTGTTATGTCCATTATCTAACAAGCTGCTCTTCTTGTTCCTAGTAACGTTATGAATTTGATGGAACTTGTCAAGGATGGCACCAGGACAGTTGTTCAACCAACTCAGCAGCTGCCGTCCCTTCATGGAATTCAGTCACAGTTTCAGACTCAACACCAGAATGCCCTCCGACTACCCCAGCAGGTATGAAATCTTTTACCGTATGCTGAGTCCTATTCTTTTCTAGCGGATCACAGGAATTCACTTTCTTTTCATGGATCATGGTTCGGGAATTGTTGGGGGTCTAAAACTGGTTATGAGCTGCCAGTTGCATGTTGGCCCTCTTTCTGGCATGCATCTTTATCATGTCAATCTTCTAGCGTATGAAGGATAGAACACTTATCTTCTAGTCAATAAGCTTCCTTCTAAATGCTAAAGAATATCATAGCTGATTAACTGCTCGCACATCACTTTTTTCTTTCAATGGTGATGCTTATTGTGATAGAGGGAGTGTTATACCAGAAGGGTTTTGGACTTCTGCCTTGATTAGGGTTTGGGGATTTGCTATGCATAGTGATATTTGGCCACTAAATCTTATTTCTAGACAATTAGCATGTGTTTAACAGTTTGAACGAAAGCATTAAGATATCTATGATTTCAGCAATTTAATGTACTGTGATCAGTAACCAATCTTCTGACCACGATAGCATCTAATGTTGACCTGTGCTTATAATCGCTTTGTGGTAATTCTTCTGTGGTTCCATGGTGAAGATACAGCTTCCAAGGCAAATGCATCCCCAAATGCAGCAGATGATGGCTCATTCCCAGAATTTGGCATTTCAGCAGCAGCAGTTGGAGAGAATGCGTAGGCGGCAGCCACCCACGCCTACGCCTCGCCCGGGTATGGATATGGATAAAGACAGACCATTGGTACAAGTGAAAGTTGAAAATCCGCCAGAACTGCCCATGGATAACAACGCCTTCAATTCTATCAGACAGATGCAATTCCGACAGCAACAAATAGCTGCCATGACAAATCTCCATGCTCAATCTGGCAATCAGCTTAGGCAGGTAGCATCAATGCAAGTTCCGCAAGTGCAGTCACCGTAAGTAAATTTTACAAGGTAGCTTCCATCCTCATTAGAAGTACTCCTCTGAAAGAATCTCTTTATGCATTCAGGAACATGGGAATTGTTAGGGCTCCACCTGTGAAGGTTGAAGGTTTCTCCGAGTTGATGGGTGGGGATTCTAACTCTACATTCAAGCATGATTCAGAGGAAAATAGGCTAACATCACCAAAGTGAATAGGCTCAAGAATTTTGTTGTTAGTACAAGTTCTACACTAATGGCTGAAGCTACTCATGACATCGGTAGTTTCTCCATCTTCCTTTCAACCTTCACTAAGTTCAACGAATTGCTTAAACTGTATATATGTTGTAACTAACTTACGTCCAAAGAATTCTGTATAGTTTGGACTGAAATCTCTAATTCCATAGCTGTACAACTGACATAAATTAGTATAGTTAAAATTATGAGTAAATTAGACTGACTTTCGTGTGATTTGACCGCTTTTATAATATTACAGAGAGGTCAATGATCATTTTTAAAATAACATATTTAAATAAAATAATCAAATTATAAGGAATTTAATGTAATTTAAAGTGACCAATCAAGAAACTAATTTCTTCATCTTTCAACCACTTGTAATTCGATAGATCAGATTTTTGTACTAATTATAGTATTTTTATCATATTTTATTAAATCTCATTCATATATTTACGTAAATTTTATATAAATATATGAATGAGATTTAGGCTGTGTTTAGATTTGTGGTGTGGTGAGGATAAGTATTTATTCACCATAGTTTTTAAACGAAATTATATGTTTGGATCTGCAGTAAACAATCGAAGGTTAGAGAAAAGTGCGGTGTCACTGCAGAAATTAATAAGCAAAAAGAAGATTGCGGTAGAAAACTACTTTTGCGGTAGAAATTTTATTTTCTATTAATAATCTTCACTACAAGTATTATTTTTTATTATATTCTTAATTAATATGACTAATAATATATTTTTATGGAATATTTTATTCACTAAATTTATTTTATTTATATTATATTATATTATTTTAATTTAATATTTATTATTTATAATTTTAAATTTATATGATTAATAATATATTTTTAAATTATTTATACAACAATTAATAGTTTATTAAATCAATGGACTTTTTAGTAATTTTATCTCTTTTCAGCTACTGCAATCATACTTATCAAATATCTATTTTAACGTTTCAGCAATTACCGAAACAATAATCCCAAACATATATCATTTCAGCAGGATGATTTCAGTAGGCTATTAACCACCACTGCTTCCCCAAACCAAAGCCCTGTTCAGAAACCAGGTGCCCATCCTTTCCTGCGAACTTCTATATAAGCAAGGGCTTGTTCGGTCTTGGTATATAAGCACTTACAAGCAGCTAGCGAGTTCAGTTACTTGAGCTGTTTGCACGAAGAAATCAAAGATGAATAGCCAAGTTGAGATCATCTCCCAAACCATAGTCAAGCCATCTTCTCCAACACCTAAAACACTTCGCCATTACCAACTATCCTCTCTCGACCAAATCATAACTAAAGTCTTCGCATCTTGGCTCGTTTTTTATCCTAACTCAGCCAAGATCAACAATGCTGACCGATGCGAGCGTCTCAGGAAATCTCTGTCAGACACTTTAACGTTATTTTATCCTTTTGCAGGACGAGTGAGAGGAAATTCGCATGTAGATTGCAATGACGAGGGTGTCCCTTTCG
>JANIIA010000190.1:56445389-56464272 GCA_027478495.1 Erythroxylum alaternifolium | reverse complement strand
TGTCATCTATCACCATTAATGAAGGATTCCATTTTGGTATCTAGAGGGATATCAATAGGACCTCTGTGCAACTGTTATGTATGGTAAAAAGTTCCTTGACCTGTCCAATTATCGAACCATAGGGTAATTAGCTTCCTATTACCAATGGTGCAAGTCATATAGTCTTGTACAAGATTTCTCAAGTACAATAATTGATTTAAAAAATGAGAATTATTTGGGGACATGCAAATAGCCCAGATGCTTCGTCCTTTAAGAAAATAGCAATGTATCCACCATAGCTATAAAGATTTTCTATCTTCGATAATCCACCATAACCTCTTTAATATGAGGGATTGGTTTGTGAGTTTAACGGAAATAATATTCAGCCCTCCTTCTTCTTTTAGGTAGGAAATGTCAATACATTTGATTTTTGCGCTTCCTTTAACTCCTATCGACTAATTCCACAAGAAGTCTTTGAGTATTCTTTTTAATGCCTTAATGACCTTTTTAGCGAGGAAGATATGTGAGCACCAGTAGATATATACGGAAATCATAACTGATTTGATAAGTTAAAGTTTTCTAGCAAAAGATAAAAATTTATTGGCCTAGGATCCTATTCTTCTCTGAATTTTCTCTACAATTGGAGTACATTTGAGGATGGCAAGTCTTCTTATTGAAACCAGAAGACCCAGATAGAGTAAGGATGGGGCTTTCTCAACCATACTAGTGAGTGATATGATTCAGGTAGCTATTGGAGTAGCTCCTTTGGGAAATGGTAAAATGACTCTTATGGATGTTGATGCACAAGCACAATATTTCCTTAAATATATCAAGAGCCTTTATAAAGCACTGGATTGACTAAAGCATGACCTTACAAAATAATAACAAATTGTCTGCCAAGGAAATGTTAGTTAAACCACGTTTCTTACACTTAGAATGGTGTTTAAACGTAGGATTTAAAGTCACTTTATATTGTATGCTGGAATTGAGAAATTCAATGAATATGATGAAAAGGTAGGGGAAAATATGATCCCCCTGCCTTAAGCCTTTCCCTAACTTGAATGCCTTTGAGGGGTTGCCATTAATGAGGACTGAATAAGTCACAGTAGTGACACATTCTTTAATCCATTTGATGGAGATATCTAGGAATCCATATGCCTGCATCGTTTGCCATGAAAAGCTCCATCAAACACTATCAAAAGCTTTATGAAATTCAATCTTTGGTGTAATTGGGAGTGGATTTCACATGTGAAGAACCCTTGAGTAGCTCCTGCAAAATTAATATATTATTGCCTATTATAAATGAAAACTCCCTAGTTTTCACTGATGAGAGGGATGAGTGCTTTCCTTAGCCTTGTTGTGAGGATCTTAGAGATAATTTTATAGAGAGAGTTTGTATAAGAGATTGGCCTGAAATCATTGAAGGACAAGGGGTTATCACTTTTCATAATCAAGTAAGGAAAAGTTTGATTGATTTTCTTGAGAAGTACTTTGTTAGAGAAAAAATCCTTTACTGCCTTCTTGAAAAAGGGACCAATAATTTCCAAAGATTTTTAGTAGAATTAGCCATTTAGTCCATCTGAACTTGGGGCTTTCATAGACTAAATGTCATTGGGGTTTTTATACCATTCAAACGAGTAAGAGTTTCCATAATTTCCCTATCTAATTGCCTTAGTTAACATATCGAAATCTGTAGGATTTAGTCTCTTAGAAAGTGGAGATAACTGCATTGGCGACAATTTCAAAAGTTAAAATACCAAGCAAATTATTGAAAAATCTATTAACCTCTTTTTGAATTTCATGATAGTTCTGAAATTGAGCTCCCTCAATTCTATTTCTATTTTTTCGAGCTAGGATGGAGTTGAAAAGAACTTGGTGCATTTGTCACCATCCTTAAGCCAATTAACTCTAGCTTTTTGTTGAAGGAATGAGTTGTGATTTTGAACTATGGACATGTAGTGAGAGATGGCCTATTTTTCATTACCTAGAAGCTGTGGATACTGGGGGCTTAATGTGAGACAACCCTAAATGTCCGTAAGTTCTTCTTTGGCTTTATAAAGGGATTGATCTGTGAAGACTCTCAATGAATTTAAGAATTTTAGTTCTTTTTTCATAGCCTTCAATTTTTGGATGTAAATGAACTATTTGGTCCCTTGAAAGTAGCAGTTGGATCCTGTCTTGCAAGCTTCAAGAAAACCTATTACATTGGCCAAGTGATTGTTAAACTTGAAAGGGATAAGACACTCTACCTTGATTGGGGTATGATCTGAGGACGGAGGATCAAGGAATGTGGGGTTGCTATTGGGAAATTGAGCGAGTCAGCTGCCATTAACCAAGGCACGATTCAGTTTCTTTTGTATGAACCAATGGGAAAATTTGGTAATGTTGTCGCCTGTAACCAAATTAATACCAACTATAATAATGAAATATGTAGTTAGTGAAGAGTTAAGATCATTCCCACGAGGAATCTAATAGTAAGTGTTTCACGAGTTAAAACAAAAACAAATTAGGGGGGTTGAATTATCATGAATTCAAAAAATTAAAATTGACAAAAATTAGAAATAAAAATAATAAAAAATGGAAATTTAATGAACAAACCTTGGGTTCGGATCACTTACGTTATCAACTAATATGGATCATCGACATAAAATTAAGTCGATTAACAAATACTCATTGAATGGTGTTCTTTCTTAGGAATAAATGAATGGAAACATGTATTCTAATCACTCTTATTAACCAACAACATAGATACAATCTTAAGTTTAATTAATTAATAGCTTTAAGAACCAAGAGAACCAGTGAGCAAGACAATACACATACAATATGTATTTAGTCTAGATAACTATCTTTCTAAGAATTTCAAATCCCTAACGTAAAAGATGGTACTCCTAATTGCCACTTTGGATTAGCAAAATTGAACATCAAATCCTACTAATTTGGCTGTAAATTAAATCAATCAATTCCTAGTTGTGCACCCTAGAGATCAATTAATTCAATCATGAAAAGCAATACGAAAGAAACTTAATATTAATCAATGAAATAAACTTAATATTAATCAATGAAATAAACTTTATTCAAAAAATCTTACACATATTAGATGATAACGTTAGTTTCCTTTAATCAAGAAAAATATTTAAATACTTATAACAGTGGTAAAACTCGAAAGAAAAAGAGCAGAATGTTTGGTTCCATCTCAAAAACATGAAGATAAGACGTTTAGAAGAGTTTTTGTCCTCTTTCTTCAAGTTATTTTATCAAATACACTTCCCCACAAAATCAAGTAGCAAATCCCCACATAAATAAAACAACTTGATTTCTAAAATAATTAGAATCTTGAGTCTATCAAATTTGTTTCCAAATCAGATTATGTTGATAAACTTTTCCTTTACATGTGCCCACGCTTAGCCAAAAACTTTTCTGCTAGCTGAAAATTCAAATTGCCATTACTTTTCTTGCATCTTTTTTATTCAAATTCATCTGCTATGTGTTGCAAATCATCTGAGAACAATTAAGAAACAAGTTCATTAATTTTAAATAATAATTTCATCACATTAAAGAGATTTATATCCAAAGTTAGCACAAAAATAATAACTTATCAAATTCCCCCACACCAATCTTTTTGTAATCCTCGACAAACTACATTTGTAATTAATTAGCAAACTATTCAACTTTCTTTATTCCAAGTCTCACAATAGTAAATAGTGCACATTTCAAAAATTAAACAATTTTGTAATCAATAAATACCCTAGAGTTAATTATTCAAGTAAATATAGACAAAGTCAATTTAACGCAATCATATTTCAAAAAATAGCACATATTTATAGCAAACTCTCACAGATCGAATTTCACTCAAAACACTCAAGTGTTTATTGGTTCAGTATTTCACTCAAATTCTTCTAATACAAATATTCTAACAGATGCTTACTTTTCCACTAACTTTTCACCACTTGAAATATAAAAATGCACAAATCAAAACGAATTTATTCAAGGTTGTATTGGGTTATAGGGAAAGGTAAGGATTGAAAAATGAAGAGGTAAAAATCATAAACATTAGCAAAGCATCTAACCACTTATGGAGACCCAATTTCAATCACAAAGGAGTTAACAATGTCATTCCATAGAGATAGATTACACTCCATAATGTGTTTTTCACTGTTGATTTTTGAATCAATGAAATATACTGATATTTAAGATCAGGAGATAGGAATATAACACATAATTCAAGTCTTAATCTCTTCAATTTCCTTTCATCTTTTCTTTTCTTTTTGTTGCCTTCCATTTATCTCTAAATAAGTTTGACATAAATTGTGGTTGGAATGCCTACTTATATTTATGATGGGTGAAGATATGAGAAGTTTTAGTTATTTATTATGGGTTTATTAAGAAAAATGGTTCAGCTCAAAAGGTTTAACGAAGGATATTGAATTGGCTTCGCTTTTTAAGCTAAAGGTTTTAAAAAAAGAGGGCCTTTATCATTTTTATGCATAAATGTATACATGTGATCTCAAGTTGGCTCTAAACAAGTTCTAGAGAAAACATTCACCTTAGAAGATAATCACACATCAAAGAAATACATATTGATATAGATGTTTTAATCTTTTAGGCCCAAAAACTCACAGGATAATTCAATTCACCACAATTATACACCATGTTAATCATATGATTGTCAAACCTTGACTAAATGTATACACTTGTATTTCTTAACTAAATGGCATCTATTATCCTAAAAATAAAATTAACTCAAGTTATGCGCACTACTTAAGTCATTAAAAATGGAAGTATAGAAAGTGTCAAAGTTGACTAATCAATTACAAACAAGTCAATTAGCATTCAAATATTTTCAACAAAGATTCCTAAGTATCAGTTATATGGAACATACTTCACCCCCACGCCTAATCCTTACATTTTCCCCAATTTAATGACATAAAGTAAAAGAAGCTAATATAGAAAAGAAGAGAGCAAATAAAGCTTCTCTGTAAGTTGATCGCCTAAGTCATGGGGTTGGTGGGTAAGGAGGTTGGAATCCTTGGTGTGCCTAATATGCTATCAAGTTGTGCTCCATCTAGTGTATCTGGTGTTCAAATCGAGCCAAAAGAGCATCCAAGTTGGCCTGGGAGGTTGGCTACTACTCAGTGTAGGTGAAACAACCCGACTCTTTATGGTTAGATGTGGGTTGGAAGAGACAGTTGGACCTGGATAAGTAAAGGATATCCTCCCATGACTCATGTTGACAATTCCTATCCTACACAAACATTCCATATCCAAAGGTTCTATGGCACAAGCTACAAGCATGTCAGTATTTTCAAGATCCAATAAATTTAAATTAACGGCCAATTGAGTGATATAGGACCCTAATTTAATGGTTTGGATTTCCTGCTTAACCCAAATTAACAGGAATTTATTTGTCTGTACACCACAAAAAATAAAATTCAGCCTTAGAAAGTGTACCAGTAAAATCCCGTTGCCCTAAAAAATTATACGCTACGAGTCGATATATGATTTTGAAAATAGGATTTTTTTTAAATATGAACTTTTAGATGCACTGGCATTATATGGTTGAGGATCGACAGACGAATGTGTCCACAATTTAGAGGCATCAAAGTCAGTATAATGATCACAACTGGAGCTTACAAATGGTTCATTTTTAATGTCATCAGCTTATATAAAAACAATAACAACGTTAAAGTCAGCATTAGATAATGCAAATTCTTTGCTCATAAGTTTAAATTCAACAATTCCCTCAGTAAACAAGTCAAATTCTTAATGGGAATTAAATTGAAAGGTGTTGTAAAATTTGCATGTCAATTCAACATAAGCAAAACAGTCAACTTTAACAAATGTATTCCAACAAATTTGCCCAATCAATTGCTCAAAGGAATCATGAATTTGTAAATCATCAATAGTGTCAGTCAGAACATACTTATAGGGGTAAATTTTGCATTCGCTCGACTATTAAAATCTCTTATTGTCCCCTGGTAGTTGAAAAGAACTGAAAGCCCCACTTCATGAGTTCCATTAGCTTCTCCTTTCGATTTGTTTACCTTTTTGAGTTTGGTTCCTAGTTGTAGGACCTTGGGTTTGTTGGGAAAGTGGAGGAATGGAGGCAGTCGGCGTCGTAACTGTGATATTCGATAGAGGTTAGGTGTGAAATCGAGATTGGTGAAGTTAACCGACATGAGTCACTCTTCTTACATGGCATGGTCCCAATCTCTGTGATTTTAGTCTTGAAACATGAAAATGACAACACAAAACCAACAAAAATTTTAGACTGGTGGTGGTGTTAGTTACGGTGGAAAGGCGAGTAAAAGTTGGGGGTTTCGTTGGAATGATAGGGTTGTGGGATAAATTTGTAGTGGGTGAGTGAAATTTCAGTGGGTAAACGAAATTCGAGTGGATGAAGGCAGTTGGAAAGGATGAATGAAATTGAAAGGTCGAAAATGTATTGGGCAGTAAAATGATAGTGGCTAAGCAGGAAGGTAAATTTTTTTTTTAAATTATACTAAAATTAAAAAAATTTCCATGTGAAAATACTGAAGGGAACGAGATAAATTGATAGCTGAAAACAGAAAAAATTAAACAAAATAAAAAATGAGAAATACTGAGAAATAGAAATAAAATTAAACATGAAATTTTGGGTTGCCCAAATGCACTTCTTTTAAGTCATTAGCTAGACGTGTTCACTGACTCACCTAATCAGAGATAGATTAGGGCTACCAGCTCTATCTCTTCCACATTTTTGACTAGAGAATTCTCATAGTATGGTTTTAGGCGTGTCCATTAACTTTAACACCTTGGAAGTGTCTAGATTTTTAATTTCTATTGCAACATGAGAAAAAACATTAATAACAATAAATGATTCGAGCTAGCGAGATCATAATTTTCCTAGAAATAATTTAAGCTTTGAATGATAAAGAAGAACTTTTAGTCCTACTAAAAATTTCTTCCTAAAAATCATTTTATCATGAAAAGCTTTAGTTTTTTCTTTATAAATTTTTGCATTTTCATAAGCCTCATTATTGATCTCTTCTAACTTTTGCAATTGCAACTTCCTATTGTTACCGGCCTCTACCAAATCCATATTTAACCGCTTCACAGCTTAGTAGGCTCTATGTTCTATTTCCATAGGCAAATGATAAGATTTACTAAAAACTAACCTATACGGTGACACGCCTATTGGAGTTTTGTAAACAATTTGATACGCCCACAAGGCATCATCCAGACATAAGCTCCAATCTTTTTTGTTCGGATTCACCACTAGATACCATGATTCTTCATCAATGTTCCAACAATTTTATTGCAGAAATGAGTTCCCATGTCTTTAAATATAGCTTGAGGTATTCCATACCTGACAAAAACGTTAGATTTAACAAAATTGACTACAACCTTAACATCATCTGTATAAGTAGCTTTCGCTTCTATCCACTTTGACACATAATCCATGACTAGAATGATATAAGTCTTACCAAAAGATGAAGGAAAAGGACTCATAAAGTCAATTCCCCATATATAAAAAATTTCACATACCAGGATATCTGTAAGTGACATTTGATCTTTACATCCCAGACTACATGTTCTTTGGTAACGATCACAAGACTTACAAAACATGTAAGTATCATAAAATAATTTGGGCTAAAACAAACAACATTCAAGAATTTTATGAGCTATTTTTTGGGGCCAAAGTGTCCCCCACATACAGATGAATGATAAAAATTTAATATGGAAGGAATTTTATCATCTGCGACACACCTTCTAATTATTTGATCAGCATAAAATTTCCAAAGAAAAGTTTATTTAGCCTCTCCTCTAATTTTATCCTTTTTAGCTCTAAATACATCACTAGATAAGGACTTAGTCACCAAGAAATTTACTATATCGGCATATAATGGAATTACCTGTTGGATTGCAAAGAGACTTTCATATGAAAATTCATCTTGAAAAATATCAGATGTATTAGTTGGAGTGATCCGGCTAAGATGATCAACCACTAAATTTTTAGCTCCCTTCTTGTCACATATTTCCAACTTAAATTCTTGTAGAAGTAAGATATATTGAATCAACCATGGCTTTGCTTCTTTCTTAGTCACCAAATATTTCAGAGCTGCATAGTCTGAATAAATGATCACTCGTGTACCCCATAGGTAAGACCAAAATTTTTCCAACCTCAAAAATGGCGGCCAAAAATTGTTTTTCTGTAATGGAATAATTCTTCTAAGCATCATTAAGTGTCATGGAGGCATAGTAAATGACATGAGATACTTTGTCCACTTTTTGACCTAAACTACTCCAACTAGATAATCTGAGGCATCGCATATTAATTCAAAGGGAATGTCCCACTTCAGTGGCTGAATTATTGGGGCTGTAGTGAGCTGTTCCTTTAGTTCATCAAATGCAATCTTGTATGGCTCATCAAAATCAAATTTCACATCTTTTTGAAGTAGTTTGCACATAGGTTGCGTAATCTTCAAAATATTTGATAAATCGCTAATAGAATCTTGCATGATCAAGAAAATAGCAAACTTCCTACACAGTCATGGAGTAAAGATCTCATACATCTATCTTAGCTTTATCAACCTCAATTCCCTTATAAGAGACTATATAACCCAAAATTATACAGTGATCAACCATAAAATGACATTTTTCATAATTTAAAACCAAATTAGTCTTACTGTAATGTTTAAGCAATTTCTTAAGGTTGATAATGCATGTTTCAAAAGATTCTCTATAAACTGTAAAGTCATCCATGAAGACTTCCATACAATCTTCCACAAGATTAGAGAAATACTTACCATACACCTTTAAAATGTCACTGGTGCATTACACTACCCAAATGGGATTCTTTGGTAGGTAATGGTGTCAAATGGACACACAAAAGTTGTTTTCTTTTGGTCCTTTGGTGCAACCAAAATATGATAATAACCTAAATAACCATATAGATAGTAATAGTGAGATTTACCTGCAAGTCTTTCAAGCATTTGATCAATAAATGGAAGTGGAAAATGATCTTTTCTAATAATCAAATTTAGCTTCCTATAATCTATGCAAACTTTCCACCCATTTTGAACATGAGTGGGTATTAGCTCACCATCACTATTTTCTATTACTATCACCTGAGTTTTCTTTAGAACTATCTTTACCATACTTACCCAATTACTATCTGAAATAGGATAGACAATTCCAGCATCAAGAAGCTTCAAGATTTCCTTTTTCACCACTTCCATCATGGGTGGATTTAAATGATGTTGGGGTTGCCTTACCTTCTTGGCTTCATCTTCCATCAACATTCCGTGCATACGAATAGTGGGACTAATGTCTTTTAAATCAACCACTGTCTATCTGAAGCTTTTTTTATGTTGTCTTAGCACCTGAATCAATTGCTTTTCTTGCAAAGGTGTGAGTCTATTTGACATAATAATAGGTAACGTGCCTTGCTCACCCAAAAATATGTATTTTAGATGGTTAGGTAAATTCTTCAACTCCAACGTGGGTTGTTGAATCAACGAAGGCAGTAGCTTGGAGCTGTTTCAGGATAACTCCACATAAGGTAATTACTTCTCCATTTGCTTGGTTTTCTCCAAATTACAAAACAAGGCTTGAAGTTCTTTGTTGGACACCAACCTCTCTGTGATTGACTACCACTACAACGCATCTCTAATATCCAAAATTGTCTCAAGTTCGTCTCTTCCATTTAATGATGAATTTTTCTACTCCTAAGTGTCAATAAAATCCACAAAAACAATAGGTTGTTCATCATCTGAAAATTTCATGGCATTATATATATTGAATTTAATTAATTCACCATCAAATTCCGTAGTCCATGATCTATCATAAACTTCAAATTTTGTTTTAGTGGTTTTGAAGAATAACCTTCCAAATAAAATTGGAGTTGAAGAAGATACATCATCAATACCCATGTGCAAAATGTAAAAATTAGCTGGAAAAAGGATTTCACCTACTTCAACCAAAATATCCTCTAACAAGCCTTTTATAAAAGCATTTGAACGATCCGTTAATTGAATCACTACATTAGTTTCTTTGAAGGGCCCCATGTTTAAGGACTTATAAACATTAAAAGGCATGACATTTATTGATACACCCCAATCTAACATAGCTTTTTCAATTCTTAAATCACCAATTTTAATGGGAATAGTGAATATACCTGGGTCTTGACATTTAGATGGTAGCTTTTTCTTCTACAGTATTGCATAAACATTCTATCCCAATTGTACTTTCTCATCAAATTTCAATTTCTGTTTCGAAGTGCAGAGTTCTTTAAGAAATTTAATATAACAAGGAATTTGTTTAATGGCATCAAGCAAAGGAATATTTTCTTCGACTTTTTCTGAAAATCTCCCATATCTCTTTCTCTTGCTCCTCTTTCTTCACTTTGATGAATCGACTACGAATAGGGGGATGCATAACAAATTTCTACAGATCTGAATGTGTCTCTTTTGACTGGTTAGATACCTCCTTTCTTGCTTCTTTTTTGATTTCCCTCTTGGAGATTTTTGGAGAAGTTTCCTTCAATTCTTTATCACTCCAAAACATGACAGCTTTGGCACTTTTCTTGGGATTGATTTTTATTTAAGCAGGAAATTTTCCAGAATTTTTTGCCTCCAATTAATTAATGACTGTTGCCATTTGGCTCAGTTGATTTTGAATATTTTGAATACGAGCTTAAGTATCTTGCTGAAATGTCATTGTGTTAGAGGCCAAAGATTTAACTATATCTTCCAAAGAAGACTTACCTTCAGAATTAGATTCCATTTGTTGATGTTATCTAGGAACATAAAGTTGCCTATATTGTTGGAAATTTGAAGTAGTTTATTATCCTTGTGAGTTTTTATAGCGCAAATTTGGAGGTCACGCTAACCCAGATTATATGTGTTCAAGAATGGGTCATTTTTCCTTTGAGTTTGCCTAGCAAATCCCCCTACGGCATTGACTTGTTCTACACTTTCTTCCTGTAAAACTGGACATGCATCAGTGGAGTGTCCCAACATTAAACATATTTCACATGCCCTTGCTTCTTCTTTGTTTGTGACCGTGAGTTGTAACACCAAAGATCTAAGATCACTTAATCTCTTCTCCAACGCTGACACAATCACCCATTCACTTGTTTTGAACTATGGCTAGAACATATCCCAAATTGTTGTGTATTGGAAGCCATATTCAATATTAAATCTCTTGCAGCTACCGATGTTTTGTCAACCAAAGCTCCACTGCTTGCAGTATCAATCATACTCCTGTCTATAAGAAAAAGACCTTCATAGAAGTATTGAATCAACAATTGATAGTT
This sequence comes from Erythroxylum alaternifolium, assembly GCA_027478495.1. Taxonomy (NCBI): domain Eukaryota; kingdom Viridiplantae; phylum Streptophyta; class Magnoliopsida; order Malpighiales; family Erythroxylaceae; genus Erythroxylum; species Erythroxylum alaternifolium. Next base: position 56,452,997 of record JANIIA010000190.1, on the reverse strand, counting down.
TATTTAGTGATGGAGGCAACTAGCACAAATCTTCTTGAATCTTTCCCAATATTCATATAGTGTCTCACTCGTGTTTTGTCGAATGCCATAAATTTTTTTTCTAATAGTGGCAACTTTTGATGCTAAAAAATATTTTTCAAAAAAGAGTCTATTCATTTCAGCCCATTTCTACACATTTTCACTAGCAGAATAATATAACCGATCTTGAGCATCATCTTTGAGAGAAAATAGGAAAGCTCTTAATTTGATTTACTCCTCAGTCACATTCATAGGCTTCATACCTATACAAACCACATCAAATTCCTTCAAATGCTTATAAGCATCCTCTCCCGGTTGACCTCGAAAAATTAGAAATAAATGAATTAGTCCTGACTTCAATTCAAAGGTATTGTTGTCCCAGAAATTCAGAAAATTGATGCAATGGGGTTGTTGAGTACTTGTAGGAGCAACTAATTCAGGAAGGATGTGATTTGCAGCTATCTTTTCCTTCTTCTGCACTTGTTGTTTCTGTTTGCTTGCTTCCGTAACTTCTTGACTATCTTTTCTATCTCTGAATCGAATAACAATTCTGTTATTTTTTCTACTCATGTAACATACATATACCGTCAAGAAATCCCCGACAACGGTACTAAAATTTGGTAATGTTGTTGCCTTTAACCAAATTAATACCAACTTTAATAATAAAATATATAGTTAGTGAATAGTTGAGAACGTTCCCACGAGGAATCTATTGGTAAGTGTTTCATGAGTTAAAACTAAAACAAATTAGGGGGTTCAATTATCATGAATTCAAGAAATTAAAATTGACAAAAATTAGAAATAAACAAAAATAATCATATCTAGAAAATTAATGAACAAACCTTGGTTTCGGGTCACCTACGTTATTAACTAATATGGATCATCGATATAAAATTAAGCCCATTAACAAATAATCATTGAATGGTGTTCTCTCTTAAGATTAAATGAATAGAAACATGTATTCAAATCACTCTTATTAACCAACAAAGAAACATGTATTCAAATCACTCTTATTAACCAACAACTTAGATACGATCTTAAGTTTGATTAATTAATAGTTTAAGAACCAAGAGGACCAGTGAGCAAGACAATACACATATGATATGTATTTATTCTGGATAAGTATCTTTCTTAGAATTTCCAATCCTTATGTAAAAGATGGTAATCCTAATTGCCACTTTGGATTAGCAAAATTAAATATGAAATCCTACTAATCTAGCTATAACTTAAATCAATCAATTCCTAGTTGCACACTCTAGAGATCAATTAATTCAATCATGAAAAGTAATATGAAAGACATTTAATATAATTAATGAAATAAACTTTATTTAGAAAACCTCACACATATTAGACGATAACTTTGGTTTCCTTCAACCAATAAAAAGGATTTAACTACTCAAAACAGTGGTAAAACTCGTCAGAAAAATAGCAAATGTCTAACCTCCATCTCAATCCCTTTTCTAGAAAAGTGAAAGACTTCCCAAAAAGGAGCCAAACAAAGACGTGAAGATAAGATGTCTGGAAGGGTTTTTGTCCTCCCTTCTTCAAGTTATTTTATCAGATACTCTTTCCCACAAAATCAGGTAACAGATCTCCATATAAAGAAAGCAACTTGATTCTGAAAATAATTAGAATCCTAAATCTATTGAATCTGTTTTCAAATCAGATTCTGCTAATAAACTTTCCCTTTGCACGTGCGCATGCTTACTTAAAAACTTTTCTGCCGACTGAAAATTCGATGTCTTTGCTTTTCTTGCATCTTTTTGATTAAAATTCATCTCCCATGTGTTGAAATTATTATTTAAAATTAATGGACTTGTTTCTTAATTATTCTCAGATGATTTTCAACACATTAAAGAGATTTATATCCAAAGTTAGTACAAAAATAATAACTTATCACATAATTAAACGATATTTGATATTTTGTCACAATTTTGATAAAAATATCATATTTAAGAAATTTACAAGTAGTTAAAAGAATTTTTTTACAATTCTTAAACAGATATTTATTATTTAGTAGTAATTCAATATTATTAAGTAATTAAATGTGTTCTAATGTGGACCACCAACTTTGAGAACTACTTTTCAAAAATAATTTTTGATGAGATAGGAGGAGTTTTATATTAAAATCAAAAATAAAAATACAAGAATATGATAACCATGATGAACAACAAAAGAGTGATTTCAATAATACTTAAAAATAATAGTAAGGATTCAAGTAGCATCTATACGTTATACACCAAAAACATGTTTTAAGGTTCCTTAGTTTAAGTAATAAGTCATATACATTTTTAAGTAAGTTTTTAAGATTTTGTGTTTGATTGTTAGGTAATATACTTTTTAGGACTATGGAATTGATTGTTTCAATGTTAATTGTTGATCATTTATGCAATTTATTGTTTTATCCATGATTCAATTTATTAGAATTTATTAAAAAAAACCTTAAGGGTTGTAATAACATTATTGGTTTTTGAAAATTCATGGATTTTGCCTGATATGTTACAAGTAGCAGTATGCATCTGAAATATGTTTAGGGAATCATAGAGACACTATTGCTACCGGGGATATTATATATGTGTGCATTTTATCATATTGGTGTCATATATTGTTGGAAAATGGTTAATAAGGTTCATGCATATTATAATAAGGAACATGAGGGGCATCTGTGATGTATTGTGAATGTATGTGTGACGTAACTAGAAACAAAGAACAACTAAGCAATACGCTTAATTTGAAGAAACATGAGAATCCACTTATAAAAAAGCTTAAAGCTAACTTAACGTGATAATAATATTAATTGAATGAATAATACAACATATAGCACGCTTGTTGATAAGCTTGACAAAGCAATCCTAATTGAAAGGAAAATAGGAAGCCAAAATAAGTAGAAAACTTATGAAAATAAAAAAATTATGAAAATAGGAAACTTATGAAAATAGATGTTTCATGTTAGTCCCTTCAATTTAGGAAAATTCATTCTCGAGTGTTCTAGCATTTCAGGGTACACCGATTCATCAAAAGGAAAGTCCACTATCAACATTTCACATTATGACTTGGTACAGTAAGGAAAGCCTGCCTTTCTACTTTAGAAGTTTTAGATTGGACATTCTTTCTTTGTAAGTGAAGAACAAAATTTTCACTTTTTTCTTACTTGTACACATTTTTCCATCCATCATACTAGGCAAACAACATCAAAGTGTCAAGGCATTCTAATAATAAGTAAAATCATCTATATCTATAATATCAAAGCAAAACTCATTTCAATATTGATCAATAGAAAATGGTACCTTATAATGCTCAGTTACACGATGTTTATTTACTGACTTAATCCAACAGATGATTTAAGGATCTAGGTGCTTTTCAGTCTAAATCCTAACTATTTCACGTCATCTTTACTAATGATTTCTAATAGCCCTGACTATCAATAATCACATTAAGCAACCGATCTATAATGGTACAACGTGTCTAAAATAATTGATGGAAATGAGTTTTTCTTTCTTATTTTAAAGCCAATAATAACTTCTAAATTACATAATTCTCTCAATCCTCATTTTTTTCTTCTTGTCTCTCATACTCTTCATCATCATCATCTTCCTCATACTCTACTTTTGATTCTCTACATCGATATAAATTACTAGGTTGAGGCTTGGCATCAGGATTGTTCTCCTCAAAGGCCTTTTTATTTTCACCCATCTACTACTTACCCGTAACCTTATCCTCTTGGAAATGACACTCATATGAAGGAGGTTCTGGTAGGGTCTTTGTCCTTTTAGGAGAACTTCATAAACTTCTCCCACATAACTTCTACAAGGAGGTTCAATTCAGCCTTTTTCCTGAGCTAACAATTCAGCTTTAAATGCAAAATTTTGAGCCTTCGAAAAAGTTTGAAGCAATAATATCCTGATCTAGTCTCGTAAGATAGACCTCAAAACATCTAAGAATCTTGAAATCATCTTCCACTCTCTCTCCCAAATCGTTACATTGGGATAACCTTACAAATTTTTTAGTGTAGTCATGTACACACCAAGAACCTTGTTTCTATTGCTAGTACTGTTGGAATAGAATGTACTTGTAATATAGGTAGAAATCCCTCTGAATCATCTGTTTCATCTACATCTAAGACCATGTCTGATACTTTCTATCATATCATATCCTTTCTTTGTTCTTCTCCCAACAAGTAGTGGTGGCTTTATTTAACCTATAAGCCATCAACTTTACCTTTCTCTCTTCTAATTTCTCATAATAATCAGAGAACTGCTCAAGTTTTCAATCTAATCAAGAACTCCTTCAATACTAAAATCTCCATTAAAGATAAGAATATCTACCCAAAACATGAAATATCATTAAGATATATTGGTTTTGTGGTCTGTCATATGGGAACTCCTTATCTAATTATGATTCACTATCGTAGATAGGTTGCTTAACCCCAAACAACAATAAGTCTTTAAATGGGGTACTTTAAGGCTAATTCTTCCCTAACATGATCTCCATCATTGTCCCTATCCCTATTGGTAAGAGGGTTAAAGGTACCAAGTTGTTCAAGATCTCCTTGAAAGGCTCACCCAAATGATCCGTTAACTACTGGATAATCCCATGCTTCATCTCTCTTAGTGCCTCCCCTAGATACTCCAATCTAAGGTTATCCATGGGGCAATTGTCATCACTAGCCATAAGAGCAGGAGATTAAATGTGCTATAATATTACCCGATTCAATGATAAACAAAAAACAATTAAACGATAAGCTTCATTTGAAGAAACATGAGAATCTACTTGTAGAGAAAGCTTAAAGCTAACTGAATATGAGAGTATTATTGATTAAATGAATAACCAATGATTAAAAAACTAAATCGGTTGGACTAGTTTAAAAGTAAAAACCTTTAACTGGCTAATTTTTTAGTTCAATTTTTAACTTTTTTGGTTTGATTTATTTTAATAATCCTTGTTGTTAAAAAGTGATAAGTTTATTAAGTAATTGGCTATTTTTTGTAAACTAATTAGTTTTTAAAAACTAAACTAAAATAATTAATTTTCATTTAACTAATTTCTTTTTCAATTAAATTTTAAATTTTATAGTGGGTAAGGACATTCTTCTTCAAACATATTTCAAATTATTTAATTTTATTCAATCTTTAACTAATTTTATGATGATCTAATACTAATTAAACCTTTCAAATATTAAACCTCTTATTTTACTGGTTAAATTCCAATCCAGTTTTTAAAACATTATAAATAACACAACATCTAGGTGGCCTATTTATAGACTTGACAAAACAATCTTAATGTAAAGGAAATAGGAAACTAAGTAAAAGTAGAAAATTTAAATAAAATAGGAAACCAAAACAAGCTGAAAATTTATAAAAATAGGAAACTTTTAAAATAGACATTCCACGTTAGTGTGATATGTTGAGCTATAAATGAACAAATCAAGGCAAATATTTGCTAGCTATTGGAGTTAATGTTTGACTTTAAATTGAACTATAAACCAATTGATGTCTAATGTGATTTCTAAAGTTAATGTAAGGTAGAAAACAATCCATGCTTGTGAAACATGTGGTGAATTATAGATGCCTCCAAATTGGAGAAAGAATAAATTAGTGGTCAGAGCAAATTTTTGGAACCACATTAGGGCATAAACCATTTAGTGGTAAAGCTTGTATTTAGCATCTACATTAAGTAGGTACTGTATATTGTGTAACTATTATTAATAGTTTTATTTACCACATGTACTAGGTTTTTAGATAGTAGTGATAATTGTGTTTGCATAGAATATTTTTCATCTTTGTAAGTAAATACTTTTATTTACCACACCTCACATGTATGCGCATCAACCATCTTTTTATAGGCTCAAAGCATGCAACAATCTGATTCACATATAAAACTCACTTAACTAGTATATAAGGTACCTAGTTATAGAAAGTTACATACTTATTAGTCACTGACACTTGACATCCCAAGTTCCATAATCTCGATATATCCATAAATCCTGCAAAATATACACACTTTCTGTAAACTCATTCCTTATAATTAATAAAAACAACAAAATTGTAATTTGTTCTTGTTCTCCAAACTGAGGTTCTTCATGAATTTATCTAAAAATAAAAATTAAAAGTCATAATCAATTAATCGATACTAAATAAGACATTTAATATGAAGATTTTAAATAAAAATAACTAGGTATACAAATTCATTTCTAATGTAAGATTTTGTTCTCCGCTACTCAAATTTCTCTTACAATCTCTAATATCTGTTAGATTAATTTTAATAATTATTTAGTGGCCCATGTAATTTATGTCTTTAAGTCTAATGGACAGAGCCCAAGATCATGATTATTTGGTCTTAGAGAATTCGGCTCAAAAGGGTCCAAGACCCTTTCCCTCTCTTCTTTAAGAAAACAAGTGAAACATATATAAATATGTCTCATATGTTCCAAAAAGGTAGCATAACATTTCTAAAAACCAAAAGAACAGAGTATTGTTTCTTAACCATTGAAGAAACAAATCACATAAGAACATTAAAGGAAGAGAGGGAATAAACCTTTTATCAATAACATTGCAAAAGACATGGATTCGGGTTTGTCTTTATTTAGTTGTTCGATCTATAAAAGTATAGAAATTGGTATCAAAGCCTTCATTATTTTATTGCCTATGTTACATAGTTTGGTTTTATATATGACATGCTATTTTCTGTATAGTAATGGCATGACTTGCAAACTTTTCCCATACTGTTCTGAAATTTATTTTCGGTGCTAATGATGTTTGCATTGTTTTTCTTGGATGTTTTCTTACATTGGATAATTGTGTAGAAACTAGACTGCCAATGTTATTAGATTATCCCAATATCTAAAGCATGTATGGAACCTATTGATGGATTGGTTGACTAACAGTGGTTTTAGAGATTGTTAGAGATCGAAAACGATACAACTTGTATTTACGGTTGTTAAAAAGAAACAAAACTCAAACATCTAATTTTGTTCTTAACATCCTGTAAATGTCTTGATGATTTTGGCATGAAATTCGTGTTTTTTGTTTCCATGTTTGTAAAAGAAAGTTTCTGGTTTAAAGTGAGAGTGAGAAACCATAGACAGAAAATGAAAGGTTTGGTCATGGAAACTTTATAACGTTGGGAAGGGATGTTCATGGATTTAGAATTTGGATGGCTTGTGGTTTGAAACAAACCCATGAAATGAAAGGAAACAAAAAAAACAAGAAACGAAATGAAACCGAAAGCGAAGGCTTCCAGAGAAGATGGTGCGCCCCATCTGAAGAAGGAGGTGTAGAGTGTGGTGCATGCAGCATCAAACTTGGCACTGCACGCGCCACACATTGCACCTCCTTCTTCAGATGGGGCACATGACATCATCAAACATGGCATTGCATGCGCCAAATGCTACATCATAATGAAATGACGATGACGCGTGAGTAGACGTGCTTCCTAGGCCCAACATTCAATTTGGGCTGATTTTTGGGACCTTTGGGCCATTAAAGGATTAGTTTGGGTTATATTATGCAACCTTAATTATTAAGTAATTAAACTATAGACTTTAACTCTTAGTAAAATAATTATAGAATGGGATATAATGGATTATTTAAT
>JANIIA010000190.1:56404643-56414989 GCA_027478495.1 Erythroxylum alaternifolium | reverse complement strand
ATTCGACGATTTCGCTGTAAACATTAGGCGACCGTCGGATTTGTGTGTATTGGCGTTCACGTTTGGTACTTCGTAGCGGGCAGTTTCCCAGGCTTGACAAAACAGTCTGGGCGGCCTGAAATCAATAGGCCCGGAACCTTTCGACTGAATTTTAGACCTAATATGCACTTTTTTTAATTTTCGAACCTTAATTTTAGGATAAAACAACATTATTTTCGTATAAAATGATGCCATTTTAAATTTTAAATTTTTAATAAAAAAATTTAGGTTCTAGACCGCAGGCCGAGCCATCCTACTCATTGTCATTTCTACACACACCTTTAAATGATGACATTGAATCGGATAGGATAACATTTATTATTAGAATTTCTCATTTTAAACAAATCTAGTTTCTAATAAGTAAGATAAATTAATTCTAGTCTAATTCTTAAAATTAATAAACCGAATTTATATATTCATTGAATCAAATTCTATTTAACTAAATTCATATCATATTCGAACAAGTCTAAATTATTGAACTTAACTAATTATAATAATATAAACTCAAGTACTCCATTGGATTAGATTACTCTTCAATGGGGTCGTGAAGCAAGACCAAACATTGAGTAGAGTTGTGACTCCAGACTTGGTCAACCCGGACTTGACCTATTAAGTTAAAGTCAGACAGGGCCACATCAAAGACACCAATCCTAAAGCTAAGGCCTAGATAAAAGGATGATCATAGCTTCCAAAGATGGTGTTCACAAACAAATCCTTTAGGTCCTTGAGAACATAATTAAACACTAGTATTAGCATTCTATATCCTCTGAGATGCAGACAGATTCATTGAAGCTCCATGACTGGGGAAGCTATCAATAGAAACCATGGTGCTGTCATTATATACCCGTTCAGTTGCAGGTGGAAGATATAGCCGCTCGGATGCTGCTACTGTAGTGTTAATTCTTTGAACCATTTGAGGAATGTACACGGCCTCTGAAGTTGACTGCATAGCATCATTCCGTTGAGAAGCTGGGTTCATATTTTCAGTCCTTTGATCAGGCACTCTAGCCATATATGTTCTCTTGGAATTGGGTGACGAAATGGCATCGGGTCTCTGAGATGCTGGACTTATCTGATCACTTCTGTGAGATGTAGAAGGTATGTATCTACGCTCCGGAGGTGGGAATATGGAATTACGTCTCTGAAATGTTTGGCTCAGACGGTCATTCAAGTGTGTAGGATTTGCTATAATGTCGTACAATTTCTCCGAAGCTGGATGTCCGGCAGTGTTGATCCTGTGAGAGCTTGAAACTTTGCTATCATTCCTCTGTGATGTTGATGGACCTATGTTTTCATTCCCACGAGATGTAGACACATATAAACACTCAGACGCCAATGAGAATGCTGATTCATTCCTCTTGGTAGACGACCTGAGATTTCCATTCCGTTGAGATGCAGAGATATAAATCCCCATTGATGGGGAAGAGATGCTTTCAGTCCTTTGAGAAGACAGGCTTGAAGTATCATTCCACTGAGATGTTTGGGGTATATAAACAATATCAGATGACTGGGACATGGTTAAAGCTATTTCGTGGCTTGAATTCGATGCAGAGAGTATACTGAAGGACGCGTTGTTATCTGGTAAATCCTGCTCAGCTGTCGGAGGCAACACTAGAGATGCTCCCTGGCTGTGTAGATCCTCATCAGTAATTGAATGTAAGGAAGACACTCCTGAATTTGGTAAATCCTCGTGCAGGAACTCTCTGTGCCTAGGGGAATCCCTCTCAGATGCAACTGACACAGCTGGCGACACTCTTTCACTGGGTGAATCTCTCTCGGATGGAGGCAAGGCTAACGAAACTCGTCTGCTTCCTGTTTCCATCTCAAAGTGCGTGAGGGTAGACAATGAGACTCCCAGCCTAGGCAAGTCCCTCCATTGTTGAGCCACTGTCTTTATCTGCGTGTAAAACTGCACACCTGCCTTTCCTGCATTTCAGAACATACTCCACTGAGAGAGAAAAACACAGAGAGAGATGAAATGAAAAAGTTCTTTGTACTGCATAAACTCTTCCTCAATGCCATATAACTCCATCTTTTTCCTCCTCACGTTTTTTCCTTTCTATGAACAAGGTTGGGTTTTGCATTAGTGAAGTACATTGAAAGATGATATACCGCAAAAATTAAGATCGCCAGCAAATGATGCTTTCGGTTCATGCCATGTGGAGAATGGCAAAGGGATCGGAATTGGAATATTGACTCCGACCTGTTAACACAAGGCTCACGTCAAATAATTTTTGAAGAGCTGACGCTTACAGAGCACATACACGATCCAATAAAGACTAAGATAACTTGTGACAGCCCCAATTGGATGGACAGTGTAGGCACATGACAACTCCTTTTGATATTGAAATTTCATTTAGCTATTTTCGAGTGGAAATTTCACTTAGATTTAAACTTAAGTAATAAGCTGAAGCCGAAAAGTTTTAATGCTCTCCATTCACGCCATCAATGTATTCCCTACATTGAATGCATCTGAAGAACTAAACCATATTCAGGCTTCAGTTTTTCAGTCTCTAGCTTGCATATTTCTCTTGCACTCTCGCAGATGGTGTCTCAGAATAGTGTACTACATTGACAGGGCATGTAGGAATTAAAGATGGTAAAAGGGACATCTTCGACATCTTTCCCAGACTTACCATGCCAGCATCGATATCATTCTGGAACTTCCTTGCTGCAACCCCAGATGTTGTGAATATGGAAGCTCCATTCCCATACCTGGATACAAGATTTCAAATGCAAACAATGTAGCAGAACCATGATTTACTACCACATGGAGAGAGTATGGAAAAATGCACCTAGTAAGGTTCCAACATAAATCGACAACCTAAAGATTCTTGAGAAAATATTATAAACAATGAGGACAGATTACATCCACTCAATCTTGCATGAAGGAGGGAAGGAAAAAAAAAAAGATTTGACAAGAAAAATATAGTCCAACTTGTTTACAATACTAAAGCTCATCAGGGCATCTTCCTCAATCACTGCCAGTACCTATTTTTGTTTATAATGGTTATGGCCTCTTCCAGGCTGTCAGCCTGTTTGCAATCAAAAAGAGTTTGTCAACCTACTACAGACAAATTTACCGTTCACAAAAAGCAAGTGAATCACTAATAAAAGGCGCACCTGCATGCACAGTAGTACCGGTCCAAAAATTTCTTCCTGCTCAACACAAACATTGCTGTCAACAATATGGCAAGGTCTTTGGTTCAATTCTTATATTAATGAGAAAAATGCATTATCCAAGTCGATTTATGCTAAAAAGCATATGAAAACTCGAGAAGTGAAATGTAGTTACCTTATAGCAATCCATGTTGATAGTAACATCACACAAGATTGTTGGACCAACAAAGCTTCCCTTTTCATATCCTGGAACCTAAAAAAAGATTTAAAACAAAGACCAGACTAAGAAAGTAAACTCATCTAGAATAGAATGAAAAGACTCTCATATGTAACTAACCTTTGCAAGTAAAGGTAGGGTTTTAGATGGAAGACTTTAGCAGGTTAGATGTGAGAAAGAATTATACTAATTATTACTATCAGTCAACAGAAAGAAATGAGAATGTTATATACTGTGATGCCTAATTATGTCAATAGTCACTAACTAAGCTCCTAGTGTCATGTTTACATAGCTCGTAAAAAAGTTCACTTCATTTTGGATAACAGTTGCTTATGCTTACTTGGAGATATCCGTTGAGTTTTATCTGAAAGTAGAGAACTGAGATGATTGTTGATCTAAGTACCTCTCTTTTCTCACATGCCAAAATTTCAAACCCAACGTAGTAAGAGAAATTACAGATTCTCCACACCAACCTACCATCAACAGCCTACTTTTGGGCGTCAAAACAAACCATGGTTTGTAGAACAAGCTCCAGCAACTATTTGCCCATGTGTGAGCAGGAGCAGGTATAATCTAATAATTTCAGTTTTATATTATCAGCAATGAATAGCACAACATCAGAAAGGATAGAAACAAATACACACCAAAATGTTTCTTCCATCAAGATGAAGCCGAGCACCGCTATCAACCGCACTCTGTACTAATCTATTCATCCAGTCCTTCACCTGTTCACCCATCTAACGAGTATAAGAAAACCTAATGAAAAGGGAACCAAGTATGTAACAACCATAAGCTAGAAATCAATGGGAAGAAACCAAACTATCTGGACAAATACTAGTTAATAAGTAACATCTAATGATATAAGAAAACCTCAAGAAAAAGTTACTATGTCCAAGTCATATACTAAGAAACCAACAGAAAGAAAAGCAAGCTAGCCAGGTGGAGTATATAAGTTAACTAAGAAATCAAACCTTGCATAATTATGAACAAAAGAAAACTATCCACCAACATAAACTTTCACTTCATCAAGTTAATGAAATAATATTCTCAACCAAGTATCTTCACCTCTTTGCTAATCACTGGACCAAGGTCTGCACAGGGATCAGTGCCTGCGTTAACTTTAAGTGCTTTAGCACGCTCCACAAGGCCATTTTCCCTGGAAATATGAACAAACACTGATGTCAATGATATAAGTCTTGATTGCACTATAGCAGCAATTTCTAGAAGCATGACTTGACAATTACCCAAAACAGAAACAAAGAAGAACAAGAAGAACGAAACATGAAAGAAGCAGAAGAATAAGGAAACATGGATATGCAACATTAATCAAAGATAAGTTAGGATGGAGACTGCAAGGGACGTTCCTCTATCTTCCTAAAGAAAGAGGTGAGTTCCGTTGGCCTACAATAGCAAATGAACCAATGATGCTAACCTAAAATGCCTAGTGCTCTACTTGAGATGCACTGAAATTCAGTCATGCATCAATTCCCACCACCTCTTATTGCTATGCTTTTTATTTTCTAAACTTAGAATGAGGTCTTCACATTCTAGAAACAAAAAGACAACATCTCTTGACCGCTTACATAGGTAGCAAGAACACAATATACAAAATCTTTTAATACCAAATACAGTTTCTATCTACGCAACAACGAATGTAGAGTGATATACTAGGTAACCAACAAAGAATTTCCATGTTTATAAGTATCAGAAAATAACAATTGCCAACGAATAACAATTTTAAAGGACACAAGGACCAAAACAAAGCAAATGTAACTACCGCTTAAGAAGCCTAAAATCTTTGGTGCCGAGTTAAGAAACATCAAAGTTACAATAAGTGGGCTCTCATAGTGAACTTGATAGAAGGAGGATTGGATAACAAGATAAAGAAAAACTGTAGGCAAATAGATCACACTGACAGTACCATGGCATTGAACCTCCGACAAAAACAACTGTGCTCAATGCCATGCACCTTTGTCCTGCAGCACCAAAGCCAGCAGCAACCACGGCATTCAAAGTATCATCCATGCTTGCATCAGGCAAGATAACTGCATGATTTTTCCCTCCTATCATAGACTAAAGATTCCACAGAATAATCAGCAGCTCAAATCAGTATACAAATTAGGACAACAAGAACATTTGAAACACGTGCACAAAATCATGTGTGAGCACGAGACTGTTTGAGATAGATGGAGATAGGTAGAGATAGATCAACAAATAAAAGAACTTCACCTGAACACGTTTCCCTCTAGCAGCTGCCCTAGCATATATGTGCATGCCAGCCTAGAAACAATTGACAATTGAGTTAAGACTAGAAAATGGAGAATACTGTGAAGAGATTTCCAGCTATTAATTCCACCTTAGAAATGTTCAATTCAAGAACAAATCAAATCCTCCATAATTCACTTAGATTCAAAGAAATCCTTGGTTGATCTAATTTAGTTCTACAACACCTCAGGTATCAAAGATTTTCATTAACACGTTCATACATAAATCTGCTTAACCTTTTCAAAACTAAATTTTTTTAGATCAGATTGAGAATTTTTCCTCATATATGAGTATATGACTATTATAAGGGCATTAAGTTGACAATTACACAATTAATGGACTTGATTGGAAGCTTAAAAAACCACACAAAGTTTCACATCTAAATAAAAAATGTAGGACATATCTTTTTAGTCCTCGTAAACCAGTAGAATCATATATGCGACTAATCCTTTAACTTTATTAATTAGACTCCACAGTATCAATTCTTAATTCCAATAAATCTGTTAAGCATACTGCAGAGTACATCATTAGTGTAACACCACAGTAAAACTCCCTTTACATCATTAGTGATATTGACATACTTTTAACAGCATCATTCACTATAAGCAAGCCTTCTGAAATTAGAGCTACTAATGTCGCAGTGAAATTTGCTATAGCCTAAAAAAATGATAGGATGACAATCATTGCATACAATAAGTTCAATTACTCTATCAAGTACCAAAATCAGCTTACCACATCTGAACAAATGAATGATAGAGCTTTTATGTCTTCATCATCACATATGTAATTAACAATATCCTGCACCAAATGCGAAATATGCAAATTGAGAAGTCACAGTAAACAAATTACTATTCTTAGAAATTCTTTTCTGAATCTATACCAATCAAGACAGAGCTCCCAATTCATGTTCCCAACCCTTGCCCCCAATGGGTGTACACTTACTTTCCCCCACCGACAGGGCTTTCTAAGAATATTGTAATGTTTAACATCATCTTACAAGAAGCAGAGCCAACGGTAGTCAGCGAAATGAACCAAGAATAGTATTCCAGGAAAGGCTATTCAAAATCAAATAGAAAGGGTATAAAATAAAGGGCACACATGGTCAATCACACGCAATATCTTCGGCCAATTTTTTCTGGTCATAATGTTGAGGAAGTTCAAAGAATTTGAAAAGCAAGCCTCACACTGTTTCCATGAATAACATTTAGGACACCATCAGGCAAACCAGCCTCCTTAGCTAATTCTGCAAGTATTGCAGAAGCCCCTGAAAAAATAAGCTAAAGCATGCTATCAGGAACATTTTTTATTACATAGATTACATGTTTATATATGTTAATGCATTGTTTGCGAAGGACATCAAGGACACAAGAATCTACAAATAACACAAAACCCCAGAGCCGGGAGACACCTTTTAATACTAGTAATGTCAGCAGAGCACAAGACGATTCATGAGTGATGGACGATAACTTATTTCATAATCCGTAGAAACGTTAAAATAAAATTTGCAGCAGTGCAAAGATTGTTCATTCAATTGGGAAATGCTGTAAGATTCGAGCTCTGCGTTTAGTTTATTACAAATTCAAAAAAATAAGGAAATTTTGCAGACATGATACCGATTACGATACTGCATTGAGTAATTGTTATCTATACCAATCATGCAAGCCTACTATGAACTAAACTGCAGTTTATGGTACAGACAAGATATGACTGTTTCCTCCAGTAAAGGTAGCAACTCAAAGAATTTTTGTGTGCTGAACAATTGTGAACAGAAATAAATTAAACCACCTGGATTTTTTTCGCATGGCTTAAGAACAAATGTATTGCCACATGTTACTGCAATCGGGAACATCTGCAAATCCAATAATCAACTTTTTTAGAGTAGAGAAAAATCCTTTTCTTATCTCATTTTGGTTTGACAGTGCTAAGTTACTCTTCTAAACAAAAGCTGCATCTTTCAAAAGCAAGAGCAAGAACACCTAAACAAATGAAACTGACCAAAAATTCACCACAGGACCATAGACTAATCCATTCAGTCAAGTCTAAGCATGAACTTTGATAATGGAGCAAATCAAGGTTCGGAAAGCCATCTTTTCCTAGAGAAACTCTAAGGTACAATAGCATTTAGGGCAAACTTCACATTTGCAAGAAACAATTGGGAGTTAAATTGCACCAATAATTGCAAGAAACAAGAAGAAACAAGGAACATCACCCGTTAACTGGGACAAACTCTGAGTAATTAACCAAGAACAAGAAACAAGAAGTACAGGGGACGTACCCATAATGGCATTGTTGCTGGAAAATTAAAAGGGCATATCCCAGCACATACACCAAGTGGTTCTCTAATGCAGAATGTATCAATTCCATTAGAAGCATTTGGGACGAACTCACCCATTTGCAAAGTCGCCATTCCACAAGCATGCTCAACTACCTCTATCCAAATTTATGACAAAAAACATTAGTTCAGTTAACATCTGCGAATTAAGCACCGGATAATGGTAAATAAAATAGGTTGAAGTAAGAAAGTGCTCTACTGACCTAAACCACGCAGTAAATCACCTTGTGATCCTTTCAGTGTTTTACCTTGCTCAATGGTGATATTCATGGCAAGCTTATCCTGAAAGAAGAACTTTGTCCTCAGCAAACAATTTAACAAAAGATAAATGAAAAGATCAATTAGGTACACCAACCATATCCCTACGAATAAGTTCCTGTAGCTTGAACATGATACGTTGACGAGTGGTGATAGGAGTGTTTTTCCATGAAGGAAAAGCTCTCTTGGCTGCAATAACTGCATCTTTGAATTCTTCATAGGTTGTGAAAGGAACATGAGAAACAACCTCTTGTGTAGCCTATTTTAAGAAGTAGGGCTATAATAAAGGCCAACAACACAATTGTATTTATCGAGGGACCCTTAAAGCAGTTAATGAACTTACAGGATTTATAACTTCAATGGTTGTAGAGCTGTGTGACTCTACAAATTTTCCATCAATAAAGTTATACACCTTCTGCTGCAGTTAGTTATGATAAAATTTTAGTCCCAGTCACTTCTTTCAAATCAAGAAGAGGGATGAAAGAACAGAAAGAGGAGTAACAAAGACTAACACTGACAGAGCAAAGGACGGAGAAACTACTAAATCAAACTTACAGGTTGATTCTTTTGCTTTAAGGACCCGGATGCAGAATCAGTACTTGAGTTTACAGCAATAAATCTGTTTGGTGTCCATGACGTCCATGACGTCAAATTTTTTTCTGCAAGATGACTTTTATTCATCATCAGCAATATTTTACAATGAACAACTACAGAGTTATAGCGAGAAAATAATTTCAAGTACTTCACATAATGGTGATGTGTTATCATTCCCGTCAAACAAAAGGTCAGGAAATTATTAAATTCTTTGATCTTAACACTTTCAATGACACAAAAAAGGGATTCACATACGAAAACTAGGACCAGGATCTAACCTGAAAAATTTCCTTGTCGGATCTTTGCTTTAAGGTTGTATAAATGCCTTGGTGTTGACTGTAGCTCAGGATTACTTTGTTTGAGAGCTTTGAGCACTTGTCGGGGTTTTATACCAGCTTCAGTCATCATTTTAATTTGTCTAACCTCCTCTTCAGAAAAACGACGACCATAAGGATGCTCAGACATGTCTTTTAAAGGTTCATGGTTGTGTTCTCCATTTCTCACAACAAGTACCCATGCATCATCTTCCTTTTTTCCTATTGCTTCGAAAGGACAATTTATAAGACGTGAACATGCTTTCCTTTTGCGCTGGCTTTCATCAATCTTGCGCCTATTACGATAGACACCTCCTCTATCACAGCCAAGGATAACTCTTTTGTCCTTCCTAGACTTTTTGATAGTTACCACATATCCTTGACTTGCCCCAAAGTCACGAACATACTTGATCAACTCTTCACGATCTTGAAAAGTTCTAGGCTCTGGTGGAAGCATCTTATACTGACCAATAAACTCAGTATGGTTATGAGTTTGCATTCTCATCATAAGAAAGAGCCTAAAAAAAGTCAAAATTTTGTGTTACCACTAGATATGGAATTGAGATAGTAGATTGCACTGAGCCTCAATAGCACTTCTATTCTCTTTCTCTCCAAAATCCCCTAGATGTCATATCAACTACCTAACAGTGACTTCCCACGTACAATTAGATCAATTGTCTGCAAATGATCAAAACCTCATCAACAACTCGTAAAATTCTTAATATGGAAAGTTTTTTCCAAAAGATTCCATGAATAATCAATGTATATTAGTAAATAATAATTTTTTATTTGCCAATAGAAAAAATGATAACCAATTCTAAAGTGCTCAACCTTTTGGGACTTTCAATTCAGCACTCAAGCTTTTAAAATTTTCAATTCAGTGATCAACCTTTTAAAACCTTAGCAATTCAGTTCAAAACATCAGTTTTTGTTGATGTGACTAATAGATGAAGCATACATGTAACATTTGGTAGACGTGCCATATCATCAAAAATAACCTATTGAACTGAATTGTTAAGGTTTTAAAAGATTGGTTACTCGATTGCAAAATTTTAAAGCTTGGGCACTAAAATCTTAAGAGGTCAGACACTTTTGAATATGTTATCTTATACAAAAGTGTCAAAAAAATTGCACCTTTCTGTTTTTCTTGAAGTTCAAACAGTCAATTTATCTTCCTACAAATGCACATTGAAAAAGTGCAGATGCT
>JANIIA010000190.1:56393706-56404543 GCA_027478495.1 Erythroxylum alaternifolium | reverse complement strand
AAAGATTAAGTATGGTAAGTTAGAGATGAAATGGAGGTGAAAATGATGAGGAAATTGAAGTATCACGTGCATAGACATAACATGTAAAGGAGAGAGAACAAACCAACAGACATTACTCACCTATAGTCTACATACCAAACTGGGGATTATGCATGAGCAACAGACACTCTGATAGTGTGATTGGATTACCCAAATTATTGATTCATAAACACATTAGACTAAAGTCATTAAGATGTTGAGACATGTTGCCCTTCACCAATGAAGGTGACCTCATGTGCACAAGATAAAAAGCTGGAAGAAATATACTGGCTAGTGTAGTGCTGGCTCAGAGCAAATTAATTGAAATGATGGTTTCCCACAATTTTTACAGATATGCTGAGAAATTTCCCTCCTGCCTTAAAACTTTAAAATGATCAAGTGGCCTAAAACTTTAAAATGATCAAGTGGCCAAATCCCCAACGTTCTTGCCCTCTTATGGAGCCTCTAAAGCAGATTATGGCAACAAAGAACTAAAACATCCATCGAAAAAAGACAAAAAAAACTTATGTTCCTACGGAAAACTGACAGCTCAGACATTCTCCTTTAAATACATAGCAGCTTCACACATTAATCTGAATCTCTCATATAATTCACACATGTTGAACATCAGAGAGAAATATGTTCAGAAACTCCAACCAAATATAAAGAGAAAATGAAATCCCCATGTCACTCACACAACTACTTGCAATTGTTTACCTCGGTTACTCGAACTCGAAGTGGACACGTAAGAGTTTATATTTGTTCTGCTTTTGAACATCCAACTATGCCCGTCACAAAATCATGTGGAGCTTAAGTAATCATCTTATCCAATCGAGAAGAAACAACACAATTTCGAGTCACTAACAGGAAACTGCAACAAACCAACACCCAATTCTACTCCAACGGTCAATAAGATAAACCCTTTACAAGACAACCAATTGCAACCCAAAGAAAAGCAAAATAACCACAACCCAAGTTGAAGAGTTGCCTGATTAAAGATCACACCATAATTGCTAGCAAGAACTGAAATTTTCCCTTGCTGTGCAGCTATCATTTCCATGAACATATAACAGAACCAGACAGAATACATAACGTAGAGCGCAGGCATTCCATATAAGAAGAAAAAACCCACAAAGGAAAACAAGAACGAAATTGATTGGCTTCCATTAACGCACACCCAAAAAACTAGAAAAGTACAGTAATCATAATAGGAAAAGGTAATGCTTTGGGGCTCAAGTAAGTTACCTGAAGGAGAAAGGTCATGGAATGAGGGTAATCATTTCAGAGAGGTGAGAAAGGAAGCCACAAATGGCGACCAAGAGGGAAATGGTGGGGTGACACCAAGACCCTTTCGCTTTGAGCTATGGATAGCTACAAGCTACACAAGCCAGGCCTCGAAAGAGACAGTAAGAGTCCAGAGTCCTAAAGCCACGGAGCGCCCATAAGCAGCACAACTAGGAATGCTTGATAGAACTTAGAACTGAGTTGCTCACTTGGGTACGAGGTTCAGTTTCAAGCACCTCCGATTTTGGTTGCTGTAAATGTCAAGTTATCAATTGTGACAGTTGCAATAAATTTCGCTCACATGTGAATTTTAGAAAGGTTAAAAAATACGTAATCTTACCCAATAGAGAGACCATTTTTGTTAAACTCGTATAAAAAATATATTTATATATAATAAAATAAAAATAAAAATTAATAAAAGATATATATTAAAATAATTAAATTTTAATTTTAAAAAATTATAAATAAATAAATAAATAATATAAAATAAAAATAAAGATAAATAAATTAATAAAACAAATAAGTCGTTACAAGAAAATGTTTAAGTTAAATAAAAAATATTTCGATTAAGCAATTAAAAGAGAAATACTATATATTAAATATTTAAATTAAATATAAAACGTAATATTCTAAAGAAAGTATTTAAAAATCTTATGACGAAAACAATACTTTTTCGTATAAGATCTTTTACTTACGTTTTAATACACAAAAATTATCTGTTGAAGATCACGAGGTAAGTTAAAAGCATACATAATAATATATTAAATAAATCAGTTAATAAGTATGATTAAATTTATTAATTATTTTATTAATTGAATCTTTTAAATATTTTTTGATAATTTGCTCACTTGATAGACAATCTTTAAAAAATATTTATAACTGGTATTAAATATCTTATTTGAAATAAATAGTTTATGAACTCACATTTAGGAGAAAAGTTCAGTCTGGTAGCATTTACAAATTGCTAGACAATATTAAAATTAATTATGCATGTAATATTACATAAATTATATATTATTTAAAAAATTAATAATTTAAATTTAAACGACGACGAATTTGTCTTTTTTATTTGATTCAATTTGAAAAATTTTTAATTGAATCAACTTGCTCACCATAATGGTAAAGGCAAAGAATTTGACCTAAAATTTAAATATATCTAATTAAAATAATGTTTTTTTAATAAAATAATGTTATTTTAAATTTAAGAAAAATAACTAAAGTTAATCCGAATCTATCCAACCGATTATCAAACCCACTTAATTAAATAAGTATTTAAGGATGACAATGCATTAGGCTAAGCTCCAGCATTAAACAACTCCTACCAGAGCCCTGCCCAAGATAGTTGGGCTTGACATAATTTTTAATTTATTTTAAATTAAAATAAATAACGACATCGTTTTATATAAAAAGTCATTTTTGGCAATAATGTCGGGCCTCAAATCAGTCCAGATCTGAGTAGCTCGATGCCTGGTTCATCAACTCTGACTTAACCTACCCTGTTAACCTAAAGTTGGGTTGAGGAATGAGATGACTGCATATGCCATGCCATCACTCTGTATCATTATCAGTGATATAGAAGGCCGGGCCCAAATGCCATCATTACCTGTATCTTCAGCAACTAAAAAAGGCAGGGCCGAATGCTATCACTCTCCGTTCAACAACAGCTAAAACATGTCTATCTCAATCGGCCCAAATGCCATCACTATCTGTATCATCAACAACTAGAAAAGGGCTATCTCAATCCTTTGTTTCTTGACAACTTAGAAAGTATCAATTTGTTACCAAGCACTAAAGAAGCTAGACTAGGCCAGAGCAAGAGAAGATCAAAGAACTAGACAAATCCAACTTGGAACTCAAAAGCCTGCCTTGCATGGGCAATCAGGGAAGCAAGTCCCACAGTTTGCACATAGATTGAAAGGCAGGGAAGGGAAGAGAGATGCAATGTCCTCCAGGAAAAGTCGGACTTAACCAAACTTTAAGTCGGTCTCGGGCTATCCAGTTGAGGTAGTCAATCGAGATCTTTAAATGATCAATTAAATAGTCATTTGATTCAGATTATTTGGGCCGTGAGTAATTTAAACTAGTCTCAAATTAATTTTATTTAATAATTAATTTTTAAATAATAAATTAATTAATTATCATTTAATAATCTCTTTTTTAGTTAAAATTTCAATTTTTTATGTTCTAAATTTTTTTAATTTTATTTAATTTTTACCGATTAAAACTTTTAAATTTTAAAATATTAACTTTCACAGTTGTACGTGTGCAGATTTGTATAAGTACTGTGAGTCAAATCAGGACCTGAAACTACAAAGCATGGAGCTTTAGGCTTGTGTTCTGTGGAGGATGACCGTTCCATTGAAAAAGATGAGGCCCCTCTAGAGAGCCAACTTTGTTTTGGCAATATCTGAAACAATTCCATAGGAATTTCTGTCGGTTTCCTACGAAGCGTTTTCTAACAACACTTTCGTCCTCGAAACCTGACTTATGGGAAAAGGTTAAATGTAGGGGTGATAATGAAGCGGTTAGACCTAAAATTTAGGGTAGGCCAAATTAACCAAAGTAAAAATGATATATCAAATTGACGCAGCTCAGTTCATGTAATTTAGACAACATCGGATCAACCTTTTCAAATATGAAACTTGATAAGTTTAACTATGTTTGTTTGGACGAAAGAATTATAATGAAATAAAATATAGATTAATGTAATATTAAAAAATTATTATTTAAAAGAAATGAAAAAGTTTATAATGTAATATAGTGAAATGTTGTTTGAAAGATGAATATAATGGAATGTAATTTATGTATAATAATAATAAATGAATATTCTATACTCTTGATAGAACAAAACATATATTATTAAGGTTGAGGGTACAATTGGGGGAATAGATCATTTGTTTCCATAAACCTGTTTTAACCCTGTTTTATTAATTTTCATCCATACATTTATGTTTTATTAATTTTCATTCACACATTTATGTGAGACCCACATAAATATATGGTTAAAAATCAATGGCATACCTTTGGATTAGGCTATTGGCCGGGCACAGGTGATCCTATGTCTATAATTGGTATTATAAAAAATTATTGAGGGTATATTTAGTAGTATATATTTATCATTTTATATTACACCCTAAATTTCTCAAATTGGAGGTAACTCATTTTTATAGCTTAGGATGGAATAGGATGTAATGTAAACATCTCATCTTCCACTCTATTCTATTTCATTATATCATAAACTCTCTTTCTAAACTATGAAATAATATTATATTCCATTCAATTTCATTACTAATCGACCTATCAAACATAGCTTTAAGTAAAAGTAACGTTTATTTGATATTTTAATCAAGTCGACTTAGATCAATTCAGATAATTTAAATTGAATTGAATCTATTTTTTTAACTTTTAATTACGACTATTTCAAACTTTTTACTTGTAAATGCAAATCAAGATGGATTCATCTTAGGTTAATTTGTCATCTCTAGTTCGATGGAACTTTTAGACCCCACATAAGTTGCATATGTTCCGCTTTCTCAGGGCACGAAAATTTTCATCCAATGTATTCTTGCCTGACCATATCCAGTTTTCTTACAATCTGTCTCCGCATACAAAGTATGATGTCCTAAGTATTCAGGAGTCAGGAAGTGATGCAGACTGATCAGAATATTATGTTTCTATAAGACTTTATAAGATTAAAGAAGATTTCTTAGTAGAAAAACTTTGACAATTCCGATAATTTCATATTTAGTTGGCATATTTAAACTGTACCTATTCTAATGAATTCATACATCATTATCTTTTTTTTTAAGGATGGACGAATATATATTTATATAATAACCTGCAAATCACGTCAATTGAGTACTCCGCATTAAGCAAGCTCTATATAAGATGCTCGATTGAGAGAGTATAAGTTAGGAGATTTGAACACTGGATCTTTTTGCTTCATACTCCCCATTCCACTAACTTGACCACCCCCTAAGAAGCTCATGCATCATTATCAATCATGCTAATATTCACATCTTAAGAAAATTATAATAATTTTAAAATTATACTGATTAGTCAATTTAATTATAAAAATTTGAAATCAATCAATTTTTTTAATTTATTAGTTGAATTTTAGGCTGAGTTTGAGATCAACTATAAATTTTTTGTGTGGTCCAACCCATTATTATCATGAATTGCAATTATATCTGTATCGTTAGCTTGACTCACAATCCGCTACTTTAAACCTTGCCAGGCAGTTTCTTGGCTATCAGAGAAAGAGTGTGTAAGAGAGACGACTGAAGCAAACTCCTGAATATCAACAGGTCCCTTTGATATTACATACGCCCTAAGCATAATCACATCTAGCTCAGGTTTATCTCGATCCCTTGTTTCTTTACAACTTAGAAAGTTTCAATTTGTGACCGAGCAATGACGAAGCTAGATGAGACCTTACAGAACCTAGAGAACAAGGCCAGAGGAAAAAAATAGTGTCTACAGAAAGCAAACTTGAATTGAAGACTGCTTTGCATTGCAAATCACAGAAGCAAGTCGCACAGCTTAAGCATAGATTGAAAGGCATGGAAGAGACATGCCATGACCACCAAGAAAAATCTAACTAGACGTGTTAAGTTTATGCCTTAGAGCTAATTAGTTGGCTAGAGCTGAAATTTATTTTGACCAGCACACTATGTTAACTTCTTGTTCCCCACTACTTACCTGAAGGGTCTAAATGTCATTTGGTGATTTATCACCTTCCCTTGTATTAAAAAAAAAAGAAGACATTCTTTATCTTATACATACTTAGAAGGTCCATGAGATAAATATGCATTGCAAATAAAATTATGATGAGATTAGTATTGCATTTATGTATTATCTCTAAATTGCTCTTAGTTATTATTTTATTATGACTGGACATTATTAGAACATAAAAAGATTAACATATGATATGTAATTTTTTAAAAGGAAATAGTTGATCTCATAAACTATGGTATGGAGATACTTAAACATACGTATGAGTGCTTGTTAAAGCACAAACTCACTGAACTGACCCGATATGAAAAATTCATTTAGAACATTACTTATATGTTTATGAAAATTCTCATTGTCATGATTGTATAATTGATTCTTTGACTTAAAGTTTCCAAAGTTATCTTGTATAAGAATTGGTATAGTTTGGTACTACTTATGGCCTATTCTAATCATAGGTATTCTAGTAGATAATCATTAGATGTAGAATGAACTATAAGGAGGAAGTTGAGTAATAAGAAGAATGTTTTGTTGTTCTGGATTAATATTGATTTGAAAAATCTTTGGCTAAGATCGAATGACGTTTTATAAATAGCTTACATATGTCATTGATTGAATCAATGGCTAATGGTGAAGAGCTAATATAAATAAACTCAAAATAGAATAGACATTAATTTCATGCTCTGTGTCTAATCAAAATATTATACGATAAAATGATTAAATTATATGAAAAAATTATGTACAGAAAGGTTAGTCAAAGTCACTTTGACATTAATAAATAATTTGGTGATCATAATATGTTGCTAGACGTCAATCTTAATATATAGATATAATTTGTTTAATTAGAGAATTAAAGATAAATTAAAGAAGTTTAATTTATCTAATCAAAAATATAATTTAGGGTTATAATTTGCATCTATTGCCAACATATTTGAGAATATAATGAGTTTTATATAAAGAATGGGTTGAAGAAAGCAAAGTTATTTTAATCAGGCTGTACTTGATTGTAAAGTTTAAGAAACTTTATCAGTAAATTATGAGATATTAAAATAATGATCAATATGAGATATTAGATTTTATTTGAACATAATTGGTATTTAATAGAATTATTTGTGATTCTAATTAAATTACTAAAATATTCAAAACCTGTTATAAATAGGCTTAAGTTCTAATGAAGCTAGAACTTCTTGCTTAACCATCTCTGTACGAATAACAAAGTTCTCTCAATTTTGTCTGTAGATAACATTAGAAGTAGGACACTTGTGCGCCTATGATGGTTGAGATGAATCAATTTTAAAAACGGTTCGAAAGATACGACAAGATTATAATCAAACTTCATAATAAGATACGAATTAAGATTAATGATTTATTATGATTTGATTGTTAATCATTTTATATAATTAAAGTGGTGTTAATTTTAAGGAATCAAAATACAAAAAAAAATTGTAATTATCCTGCTACAGTCAGGATCGAATCCCGTTTTAATTTTCCAATAGGACTTTAGGCCGGTCTCAAGCCTAGAAAAGATTTGGACTTTAGATTTAGGTTTCAAAAATTTTGAACCCAAAAGAGGACTGACCCATTGCGAATCCTAATACCAACAATGTGGAGGATCAGGTTACTAGGCTTAGGACTACAAAACCAAGTACAGCTACACTAGAAGTGCTTGTCTCACAAGAGATTCATCAGAGATAAGGGACAAACGAAGGAGAGGGACGCTGGGAAAAATATATGGTCTACATAGTAAGTAATTGTTTAACATTTTCATTTTCCATGTGAATATGTATCACTAAATGTTGGTTCTAGCTAGTCTCCCAATTATAACATGATGCTATTTGATTGAGGTAGTCACTCATGATCTTAGCAATTTGATTCAAAAGAGTTGACTCAAAATTATACGTATTAATTAGCTTTTCTTAGAGGTGTATGCTCACTGTTATCCGTTGGTTTCCTTTTGATGGGTCGTGTCTGTTCATTATGAAACCTCATGATCTTTTCAACCATTATGTCCTTCTGTTGTTTTGATGGAAGACAACAAGGCATATAAATTCGGTAAAAAAAGATATTAGGTCCCTAGGTTTAGCAATATTCTGCATACACCATCTCTTGCATTTGTTAAAAACTTAGAAGAGCCCTCTCATATCTATCCGAAATCTCTCAACATCAATGGCAGGAGGTATGTAAAACATTCCGCATTTTCATTTTTCTATAATAAACATATATATATATATATATATGTCTAACAGTTGGTATCAGAGCATAATTTACCCCTGTCTTGGTGTAGTTAAATTTCTGTGATTATATGTATGGATATATGAATTTTCTGTTGCAAATATTGACATTGATACAATTCATATATTGTGAAATGGTTCTTGCATGTATGAAGCAAATTAAATTTCGTTTAAAATGGTTTTGCGTCATCATAAATTGGAAGTTAAGAAGCCAAAATATAGTTAGTTTTGTAAAATGGGTTGGATGCGGGTCAAGTCGACCCGTCAAGAGGTTGAAGACGACACTTTTGAGTTTTTTCATTCTATGCTTTAATTGTTAGTGCATTTGCACCGCATGACTTCAGACAGATTAAACTTTTTAACGTGGGCCATTGTTTGGAAAAGGATGTAGAAACCTTATTTTCGTGGGCAATATTGCAACCTTTAGTTGTAATTCAAAAAGCTTTTCATGGGGCCCACTATTTGCTTTTATTGTTGTATGAGCCTTGACAAAAATGAAATCTTTAAAAGTTGTACATAGGGATGTCAATGGGCCGGGCCGGGCCGAAATTGACATCCTTAATTGTACATGAATTGAAGCTTATATTTCGTAGGCCTCATTGAAAATATACTGTATATATATTATGACCCAAATTTATTTTATATTTATACATAAAAGTTATAAATATTTCAGTTTTGACAAATGAGCCCAATTTTATTAAATTACATGATTTAAATCATTGTTTGATTTTAAATTCATGTATATATTTATTTTATGCAAATATATGATATTGATTCATTATTAAAAAAATTGTAAAGGATTGTGTAGAACCTTTATTATTTATAGTTTTGCATAAAATGGGGTGTCATGTGATCAATATAATTTTAATTAGTTAAAGATTAGCTACATCATCTTTGATTAATTAAAAATATATATTATGTGTTATGGATTACATCTAGTAAAATGACACAAATTGTAAATAATCATATTTAAATATAACAAATTTTATCCCATAGGAAAATTTATTATATTTTCATGATTAATTAGGATGAAATACCAAATTGTCTTTCTTAATTTACCCACAGGAATTAAGGAAAAGAATATAATTTGATAATTTCATCATAAAGAGTATGTATGAATCTTTTAATTAAAGCTTAGCCCACAAGCAGTTTTAGTTGTTATATGATTCATATATGATATATGATTGCATGTTTTAACATTGGTAAAATATGATATATGTTTCTTTGCTTCAACAAATTTAGTGATATAAGCATGTAATTTGAATTTTGTGCAGTTATTCAACTTGTGAATTTTTCTGATATTCAATGTGATATTCCCGAATTGAATGGCGATAACTATAAAATATGAAAAGAGAGGATTCTCCTTCAATTAGGGTGTATGGACATTGATTACGCTATCCGAAAAGATGAACCACATGTACCTACTGAAACTAGCACTTAAGCTAAACACTACAAGAAAATCCTGAATTAGCGACATAACTTTTCCGACGGAAAAAAAATCATAGCTATTTACTGACGGAAAATAACAATCCGTCAGTAAATACGTTGTACTGTTTATATATAGCGACGGAAATATATTACCATTGGCAATAATAGAGGGAATGAATTTCGCGCAAAATCTCTGACAACATATAGCGACGACACAACTTATACCGTCGGCAAAAATTGCAGTAATGCTTCCTGCAATTTAATTGCTTCGGAAGTTTATTGACGGCACATATTCTGTCAGTAAGTTATGCTAAGTTTCTGCTATTCACGAACGGAATATCGTCCGTCGGTAAACTTATTTTAAACCGACGATGTAACCATGACTGTCGGTAATAGTTGTGTGAATTTTTTCCACAATTAACTAGCTTCGGATATTTACCGATGGAATATGTACCGTCGGTAAATGTGGTTTAGCTTTTGTTATATACCGACGTAATGTGTTCCGTCGGTATACATTAAATTAACTGTACCGATAAAAATTTGGTTCCGTCATAAAATGTAACAGCAACCAGAAGCGGTAAAATAATTAGGAAATTTAAATACTGACGAAATATATATTCCGTTGGTAAATGTCGACTAGTTAATAAATAAAACGACGTCGTTTGGTTTAAAACCAAACGACGTCGTTTGGTTCATCATCTTTAAGACGACACATTCTTCTTCTCTCCTCCCGTCCTTCACACCGTCTGTCTGACCCTTCCTTGCGTTTTCCTACCTTTTTTGACTCATCGTGCGTCGTTTAAGGTAAGCTCTCTAATGGGTGTATTATTTCTCCAAAAAATGCATGTTTTTAGTGTTAATCGTGAGTGTTTAGATGATGAAATTTTGCTTGATTATTGTTGTTGTTTGCAATTTTTTGTGTCATTGTTGGTTGATTTGTTGTTTATATGTGTTATTGTTGGTAAATAATAGAAAAATGCAATTGATTTATGATTAGATTGAGATTATACATATTACCTACGAGGTGTTCGATAAAATGCCCTTTATGATGTTTGAAATGTTTCTTTATAATTGTTGTGTGAATTTGAGAATTTGAATGCTTAATTTCGATAAAATGCTTAATTTGAAGTGTGAATTTTTCGAAT
>JANIIA010000190.1:56224269-56250106 GCA_027478495.1 Erythroxylum alaternifolium | reverse complement strand
ATGGCCATGTCGTATTTCAGCATCCAGACTTCACCAATATTTCTTTTGCTCCAAATCAGTCACCTTTTCCACCATTTTCAATAGCTCCACCTGAAATATGCAAACACATAAAACCCACATAAAAGCATACAAAATATGATAAATAACTATGCAAATGTACACAAAATATGGACTGAAATATGCATGAATATGCAAGTCATCAAGTCACAACTACATTTATCTTGTCATGCGTTCACGTAATGAAATGCATCAATATGTATTCAATCAATCACTTGTGCTCTATCATTCACATTCACATTCATATTCACATTTTAATTCGAGCCTAAGTCAGCCATTCAACAATAATATTGAGTAGACTTATTTCTGTCAAATTCACATACAAGGAGCACTTCCAATGTAATTTTCATGCATCAAATGCCTCAGAAAATAAATGCCTGGAATTAACACATTCACATCATATAATGATTCAATATAAAAATTTAAACAAATAATTAATCAGTGTGAGACCATCTAGGTTACTCACAGTATGCTTCAGAAAGCTATTGTCTTAATGTTTTGGCAACGTCTGGATGCACACGCTCTATTGGCTCTTCTATATCATATAACACATACATATTTACAAATTACTAATTTGTATAATCACATTAATACTCAATAATACACATATGTATATGTGTTATGTATAGTGCATGCTTAATTTGACTATTTTGGCTATATTTCCTTAATCATGTGTCTCAATCAATCAAACATTTTCATTTGTATATGTCTAGCTTACTCTTAAATTTATATCGCAAGTAGACTTGCTTGTTCTAAATTTCTTCAATCAATCATTCACCAAGGTTATTATAACATTTTAGGATCACATAATATCCAATTTCTTCATCTTTACTCAGTACACATAATTCATCTTCTTTAAGGTACATTAGCATTCATAAGCTCACTTTCATTCCTACAAGATCTCCAATTTTCCATATTTAAACACTTGATACACAACAATCCATTCTTAAGTTATATCCTCAATCATCACCCTAAACATATCACTCATTTCATCACTTATTCAAGCATCATTCTAGGTTCAATTCGAGCTTCATTCAAACCTAAATGCATCACAAGAAAGTACCTAACCATTTGTTGTTTCAAACCACACAATAAAGAGGCATATTTCACGTATAGATCATTCCCACGATTATGGACGACTTCTTACGATCATTGGTTATGAAAATAGAAAGTTTCAGCCTTATTTTTGCAACCCACGATCTGAAAATTCTAGCCATGTTTTTCCTATTTTCTAGCTTTTTCAACTCTTTCAAATTACATCTATCACCTTTTATGCTTAGTCTATTATTTCTAACTTAGTTCTTCATCATTTCCTCTTCATTTTTACCTCCATTTTAACTCAATATCATTAACAAATAATTTATAATCTATGGTTAATCATAAACACCAGAAACAGAACATTCATAAATATACATTCATCATCAACTTTCTGCATATATTTTACTCCATTACACCTTCATTTCATTTCTAAACTATCACCCAAATTCTTTTCATTTCAAGACACCATATTACTTCTTTTCTTTAGATTTAAACTCATTTTAAATCGTCTTAAAACAACCAAAGAGATACACATTATTATACCAAGAAAATAGAATATAAAACATCCATTCATCTATCAAAATTTTTGCACCTTTTTTACACCACTATAATGATCTTTCTATCTCAAAATCATCTCTACAACATCTTAAGAATCAATAATCATCATCTATATAAAAGCAAGACATTTCTATGCTCATTGTTTTACTCATGTTATAGCATATGATCAACTCCATTTAACTCATCAATCTATCACTATCCATCATCATACATGTTTCATTCAACAAATCATGGAGAACAATATGGTACTTAGTTGTTTTAGCTTCAAGATCTTCAAATCACACTTAACCCTAACTATCAAACTTCATGCGATCATCATCATTCAAAGGTGGAAAGGTTAGGTTTTTAGTGACAAATGAAGAAGACAACAAAAATGGGAGTAGTAAGTGAAAAGTGAGAGTAAGATTCAACGTTGATGGAGGTGGGTAAGTGTTGTGATATTCGTGAAGAAGAAATGGAGAAGATGAAGAAGATAGTTTAACAAAGAGTTGAGAGCAAATAATAAGGTGAAAGATAAGTTAAAGTGAGATGCTGTTTCACTTGGGAGAAGTATTGTGGATGAAGACATGGTATGGTAGGTGACACTTGTCACTTGCCACATGTCCACTTCCTACGGATGTTCACTTGGCCCTCTTTAAAACTAATCAATTTGTCTTCAATTTCTAATCCAATTGTCTCCCAATTTTCTATAACATTTGTCATTAAATCCTAATATCGTATATCAATTATTTCTATTGTCATTCATCACTGATTTCTATTACCATAAATCAATTGTCTTGCTACTGGGCATTTTTTCTAGTCCAGAAATACTCAAAATTTAGTGAATTTCCTAAATTTTCACCAAATATTCTAAATCATTATTTAGTAATACAAGTATGAAAATGTCGTGGGTGGTGAGTGTGGTGAGTGGCAAGTGTTGTGAACTTGTCACTTGCCACTTGTCACCTTATTGTGGTCTCTTATTGGTGTTTTAATAACTAGTCCATTTATCTCTTAATTTCTAGACCATTTTTTACCCAATTTTCTATGACACTTGTCATTTTCTAGTTCCACTTGTTAATTATTTCTAATTTCATTTGTCACTTATTTTTACTACCACGAATCAATTTGTGTTACCACTTGACATTTTCCTACTTCAAAAATACCCATAATTTCATAAATCTCTTAATTTTCACCAAAAATTTGCGAATTAATTATTATCATTCACCAAATCGAAATTTACAACATAATAATTCATAATTCACATTATGATCATTTAAAATCGTTCATACCCCGAAAGTGTCAATTGATTGCATAAACAGTCTTTGTAATGTGTACAAAAATCATAATTCACGTATATGTATGATAATGTTATGCATGAGTATGAAATGCATTTCCTAATTTCTCAACACTATTTCTCATGTGTACTAGTCTTAGGTTATAACCCTAAGTATGGAGAAACGGGTTATTACAACTCTCCCCTTAAGAAATTTTGTCCTTAAAATTCTCACCTAATTGAACAAATAAGTGGGGGTACTGATTCTTCATGTTCTCCTCTATTTCCTATGTGGCTTCTTCTCTAAAGTGATTAGGACTTTCACTAATGGAGCCTCTCAGTTTCTCAACTACTTATTCTGATATCCCACTATCTTGACTGGTTCTTTAATACAACTCAGATTACTTGCAACTTTGATCTGCTGAGTCGGTAACATATGTGTCAGATCAGACCAATATTTTTAGATCATACTCATATGAAACACATTATGTATCTATGTCATTTCAGTAGGTAGTGCTAACATATAAGCCAATGGTTAAACTCTTTTAATAATCTTATATGGAATAATATATTTAGGGCTTAACTTACCCTTTTTATCAAACCTTAACACTCCTCACCAAGGTGATACTCTCAGAAACACCATATCTCCAACTCGGTACTCTATATCCCTCTAGTGTAGATCTATATAACTCTTCTATCTATCTTGGGCTACTTCTATTCTACTACAGATCAATTTCACTTTTTCAATAGTATCTTGAATCAGTTCTAGGCCTTCAATAATCCTTAGACCCTTTTCATCCCAATATAAAGGCGAACGACACTTTTTGCCATACAATACCTCATATGGTGCCATTCCGATACTTTTGTGATAATAATTGTTATAAGCAAATTCAATCAGAGCTATATATTGATCCCATGCTCATTGGAACTCCAATACATAAGCTTTGAGCATATCCTCAAAAATCTAAATAGTTCTCTCACTTTGTCCATCTATCTAAGGATGAATGTTGTACTAAAGTTCAACTTAGTACCCAAAACTATCTGTAAACTTCTCTAAAATCTCGTAGTAAATATAAGGTTCGGTCTGATACAATAGACGCTGGGACCCCATGCAATCTCACTACTTCATTCATATACCTTTAAGCTAATTGATCGAGTGATTTGTTCTCTTCCAATGGTAAGAAATGGGTCGACTTCATTAATCTATCAATGATGACCCATATGGAATCGTGTTGCACCAGATTCCTTGGCAATTCAATAATGAAATCCATAGTAATTCGCTCCTATTTCCACTCCGGTATAGGTAGTGACTGTAACTTTCCAACCTGAGCCTGATGTTCTGCCTTAATCTATTGGCAAGTCAAACATTTAGCCACTTACTCAGCCAGTTACTTCTTTATCTGTAGCTACTAGAAATATTGTTTCAGAGTATTATACATCTTAGTAGTAGCAGAAAGCATAGCATAAGTTGCTATGTGTTCTTCCTCTAAAATCTCTTTTCTCAAATTATCAACATTAGGTACACATAATCTCTGTTTCACCCACAATGTCTCATTTCCCAATTCAAGTTTAGAATTCGGGTTGACTTTCAACTTATCAATAAGCCTCACAGAATTTAGATCTTTACCTTGAGCTTTTCTAATCCGTTCATGTACCATCAGTCTAAGCTTTAATGTCACCATCAATACTTCATTCTGCCCCAAATTTAGCTTAACATTCAATGCTCTCAAATGTATTAGATTTGGTAACCTCGATATCTAAACTTGTGCTACACTGCTATCTTATTTTCTGCTTAATGCATTGGTTATAACATTAGCTTTACTAGGATGGTACTTTATTGTGCAATCATAATCTTTCAGCAATTCTATTAATTGTCATTGTCTTATATTCAACTTCTTCTGACTCAACAGATATCTCAAACTCTTATGATCAGTATATATTTGAAATGTCTAACCATATAAATAGTATCTCTAAATTTTCAGAGCAAATACTACTTCGGCAAGTTCTAAATCATGTGTTGGATAATTAAACTAATAAGACATTAACTGTCTTGATGTATATGCAATAACTCTACCATACTACATCAGTACACATCCTAATCCCTAATGTGAGTATCACTATATACTACATAACCTTCACATCCAGATAGGATAGCTAACACTAGTGCTGTAGTAAATTGATACTTAAACTCCTCAAAACTCCTCAGACATTCATCATTCCATATGAAGGGTATATTCTTCCTCAGAAGTTTTGTCAAAGGGGTTGAGATCAATGAAAATCCCTCGACAAACCTCCGTTGGTATCTAACTAATCCAAGGGAACTCCATATCTCTGACACATTTCTCGAAGCTTCCCACTTCATTACTGCTTCTACTTTCTTTAGGTCTACTTGTATGCCCTATCTAAACACTATATAACCAAAGAACACTACTTGATCAAGCTAAAATTAACACTTACTAAACTTGGCATACAATTGCTTTTCTCTTATTACATGTAGGACTAACCTTAAGTGTTCAACATGTACCTCTCTACTTTTTGAATACACCAAAATGTCATCGATGAACATATTCACAAATTGATCTAGGTAAGGTTGAAATACCTTATTCATCAAAGCCATAAAAGATGCTGGAGCATTTATCAACCCAAAAGGCATCACCATAAACTCAAAATGCCCATATCTTGTATTGAATGCACTCTTCACTACATTAACCTCTACTATCTTTAATTAATAGTAACCTGATCTCAAATCTAGCATAGTGAGTACACGAGCTCCCTACAACTGATCAAATAAGTTATCAATTCTCGGTAATAGATACTTGTTCTTCACTATCACCCGATTCAATTGTCGATAATCAATACATAATCTTTCTTCTTCACAAGCAAAACTAGAGCTCCCTAAGGTGACACACTTGGTCTAATAAAGCCCTTATCTAATAACTCCTGTAATTGAGCCTTAAGTTTCTTAAGTTTTATAGGTGCTATCCTATATGGAGGAATAGGTATAGGAGCAGTACTTGGAACTAAGTCAATAGTGAACTCTATTTTCCTATTTGGTGGTAAACCCAATAATTTTGTGGAAAACACATTCAAGAAATCCCTAACAATAGGAAAATCCTGTATTGTCTACTAAGTACAGGTATCAACTACATAGGCCAAATAAGCTTCACATCCACCTCGAATCAATATCGAAGCACTCATTGATGAGATCAATCTAGCTAACACTGCTTGACTAATACCATGAAATATTACTCTCGGCTGATTGAGAGATTCAAGATTTACATCCTTAGTGTAGCAATTCATCACAACTCTATGTGCACTGAGCCAACCTATACCTAGGATAAGGTCTATCTCACTTAACTGTAATACTATCAGATTGGCTTATAACTCTACCTGATCAACTTGAATTATACATCCTTTACATACTCCTCCTATCACTCTAGTACTACCTATCAAAGTACTTACTTGTAATCCACATTTCAACATCTCCCTATCATAATGCAATTTAGATATCAGATGCAGCATAATGAATGAATGTGTAGATCCTAGATCTACGAATGCAAATTCTTCAAATTGAAAGACATTTAACACACCTATTACCACATTTAGGCAGTTCTAAGCCTTCTGCCTAGTGATAGTGTAGATTCTGGCCTGAAACTGTGGTTGATTACTCCTCACCTCAGTCTTAATAGTAGGATCAGTTAAACTCATTATGCCTCTACCTTTGCCTCTCTTTCCAGATCAACTAGCTCAGCTTTATTGGACAGTTGTCTTAGTTGCTAATCCTCTTCTCATTCCAAACTATGCTCTATAAACTATGAAACAGTCCCTAATCTGATGTTCAAAGGAGCCACAACAAAGGCAAGCTCTCGAAAACTTCCAACATTCCCCACTATGTTTCTTCCTATAGTGTTCATAATTAAACATCTACCTAGATACTGTACCTTTACCACTGCCAACTTGTGCAAAACTACCTCTTTATCTAAACCTTGATTGTCCCGATCTAATCGGTGGTTGAAAAGATCTATTCTGGTGCTTACTGAACCTTCTGCTAGAATCGACTTGGGACTCACCCTGTCTCTTCATTCTAAACTCTTGTTCGTATTCTCCTTGCCCATCTTTTAACAATTCTTCTAATCAAATCGAGCCTACTCTCAGCTTAGAAAAACTGCTCAGATTTGCAATAGCTAACCTCATGCTTTTCTCCATATTCAACCCATCTTCAAACCATCTACACTTGTCCTCCTCATTTGGAATCAATACAGTTACATACCCCATCAACTCATTAAATCTTATCTTATATTTTTCTGTGGTGAGACTTTCCTAATTTAGATTTAGGAATTCTTTTATCTTTCTATCTAGGTAGATCTTCGGCACGTAATTCTCCTTGAAGACCTTCAGAAAGTCTTCCCACTCTAGCTTGTTTTTCTTTCTCAATAAGCATAGAATAAGTTGGATTTTTTAAAAAGCTCTAATTAGATTGCAAATTTTGGAAATGTCAAAATGCAGTCGTTATACTGCCAAAATTAAAAAAACTAAAAAATACTCCACTGTTTACATTTATTAATGTTTAGTTAAAGCTTTCTGACAAAAAGGGAAATATGCTTAGCTCCACATGAACTTTCTAGCTATATTAGATATCGACTGGAGGGCCACCTTAGGGTGCCAGGCTATCTAGTCATATAAGGAGAGGGGCCTGTCATTGTTGGTATCAGAGCCTGGTTTAAAAATAGATTGCCTCCTTTTTGTTTAATGAATTTACAAAGTGTTTTTACATTGTTCTAAAAGTAAGGTGACTAATAAAATGTTGTGATTTACATATGGTTTCAGAAATTAAAATTGTTACGTATTTTCATTGTTGTCAAACACACAGTACGATGCACAAACGAGGTTGTGGATGTCCTAAGAAAGCTATTCCAACTGCTCCTGCAGCTGAGGCACATCCAGCCCAAGAGGATGACCATATGCCAAGCTCAGTGAGTGCCTTGACGAACTAGCCATATTTCAAATCATCAAGGCATTCGAAACCACATAAAGTGAACTTCAGTATAGAACAAATGGCTCAAATACTTGCTGCAACGATGTAATAGCCACATGAGAATACAAAAGCTTCAGGATGTTCGATCAAGGGCATCTATAAATTGGATGCGAAGACTTTTAATAGAAGTAGAGATCCCAAAAGTACACTCATATGGTTAGACCAAGTTACCAAGACTATATAGAGTTGTGGGATTCACGGTCGAGTAGAGAGTTGTATTTTCCACCTTCCTCCTCAAGGACAAGCCAAAGGATTGGTAGGACACCATTGAGAAATGATATATGCATGGTGTGCCATGGTAGAGTTCTAAAGAGAGTTCACCGACAAGTTCTACCCACAGAGTTATAAGGATGCTAGGGTAGAGCAATTTTTTTCATCTATAGCAAGGTTCAACATCAGTGACAGATTATGAGAAGAAATTTTCAAAACTTGTAAAAAATGTTTTGTTTATTACTGACAGTGAAGAGCGTAAGTATAAGAAGTTTGCTACAGGTTTAAATTTTGGATTATGGATCTATATATCTTTGGCTTCACAGACACATTATGGGGAATTAGTTGAAGCTGTAATGAAAATGGAGAGAAATGCTATAGCAATCACTCAGAGTTCAAGATTATAATAGAAGTGCAATGCATTTATGCCAGGGTTTAGCAAAGAGAGATAAATCAAGATGGAAAGGTGATAGGAGGTTTATTAGAGGAGGGGCATCTAGCCAAGGATACTTTAGGTCACCCACTAGGCCTGAAGACTCTCGCAACACTAGGACCTCAGTTTCAAAGTGTACTACATGCAAAAAAAGATATTTAGGTAAGTATTAGATGGATATAATGGGTTGTTTCCACATGGTTAGGAGGCCCACTTTATTAGAGAATGTTTACAGTTAGTCACCATAGAGAGGTCAGTGGTCAGATCTTCAACACCTCTATAAGAGAGGGGGTTACAGATAGGAAAACTATTCTCAAACCAGAGGGTCGAGTTTTATTGCATCAGGCAGAGATTTATGAGGTAAGGTAGTAGCCCTATAGGACAGGCAGGTGGACCTCGCACATAGTTCTGACTTTTTGCGATCACCTAGTAAGAGGCTAATGCCACACCAGATGTAGTCACAGGTATGATTTATGTCTTTAATCAAGATGCATATGTTGTAATAGATATTGATGTTATACATTCTTTCATGTTTATAAGTTTTTCTGTAAAAATGAATGTTGAGCCTCAATTATTAGATGTTGGGATAGTAGTTTCCATTAAAGCTGGAAACTCACTCTTTACTAAAAGAGTGTTTGTAGATATTAAAATACTGATCGAGGGTAAGGAGTTATACCATTTGGATTAACAAATGCTCCAGCTACTTTTATGGATTTGATAAATAAGGTGTTTCAAGAGTACCTAGATAAATTTGTGATCATTTTTATTGATGAAATATTGTTGTACTCAAGCAGTCATGAGGAGCATGTAGAACCCCTTTGGATAGTATTAAAAACCTTATGAGAGCACCAGTTATACGCTAAGTTTAGTAAGTGCCAGTTTTTGTTAGACAAGGTTACTTTTTTGAGTCATGTCAACTCAGCAGAGGGACTTAGTATGGATCCCTAAAAGATTGAAGTTATTACTAATTATAGACCACCCACCACTATGAAGGAAGTCAAGGACTCTTTAGATTGGCAGGCTATTATAGGAAATTCATTAAAGGGGTATCCAGAATAATAACCCCTTTAACCAAGTTAACAGGAAAAGATGAGAAATTTAAGCGGTCAGATGTGTAATATCCTAGTTTGATTATTTTACTGTGTATTGTGCTACACATGCATTTTATAAAATATGCTCTTTTATAGTGTACTACAGTTATTTAAGCATATACATGTATTATTGAGGTTATAATGGAGATCATAAATACACTAGAGATGACTCTTAACTCGACCAACATTTTCATAAACAATTTTTGAAAACTCCGAAAAGCTATGAAACGGATCCGAACTAACTTTAAAAGCCTCGAAATGTACTTTGAGGATTTAGGTGACACTTTTCAATGAAATCCAGATGATTTCTAGATGAATAGTGAATTCAAGTAAATAGTATTTTTGAATGAATAGTGAATCCACTTGAAGAGTGATTTTGGGGACCCAACCTCGAAAATTTTAAACATACCTGAAATATGTATTAGAGTTTAATGATATTGAAACAGTTCAAAAATAAGTTCAATCGGATGAATTTCTGGAGTTCTGAAAGTTTAGGGCTAAAATGCCCCATTTGGAAAAGAATGGGTATTAATGATTTTAAATCTATTAAAAATTTTTTAAAGCATCCAATCAATAAATATTGACCCTAATTCGAGTATTCATGGGCAATTCGAAAATGGTAACTTGATACTATCCCTGTATTGAAGTAATTGTGATGTTTGGTGCATGTTTCATGATTTAGAACTTAGAATGGCCTGATTTTCACTGCTATGAAAACTAGAGACATAGGGGAACAAATATCTAGAAGACCCAAAACCTAATTTGAATGTTTACTATGTGAAAATTAAGGGACAAGTGGAGGTATGGATTTTGGACATGGGTCATAACCGTGACTCATCATCTATAATTGTGATATGGTGAATCAAATTGTGTGAGATTGTCTTTCGAAGAAATTGGTAAGTTAGAATAATATGGTATTTAATTGACTTTTAAAGTTAGATTTGGAAATAAAGAACAATATGTTAGCTTAAGGAAGTAAGCAGAAATACCATTAGTGTACGTGTTATGCAATTAAATACTAATATTGAGTTTGCTTAAACCGAATTATAATTTTAATGTCTTATTTCCTTGGAAATAAATACCTAAGAAAATTTTGGTTTATATAGGTAAATAGAAGGCATAGAACGCATGAGTGCATTTGGCGATAAGTTTGCGAAATAGTGATTGTATTTTAATTATTTTATATTACTAAATTCTTCCAAAAGAATTGATGACACATGAGTGTACTTTAAATTGATTTTATTCAAATGGTTTTGATTTACTCATGAAATGAATAGTTATGCTGAGTTCTGTGCAAATGATATTTTATAAGTGAATATTGCTAGTATAAGTGTATGATTTGGCAATTTATGAGTTTTAATTTGAAAGTTAAATTTCATATGATTGGGAGTTACAATGAAATAATTCGATTATAAATCCTCCCATACTTGATTTAGAAAATAAGATGAGTCATAAATGTAAGAGTTACTTTTGCCTATGGTACACCATTAGGCTTTATGTATGTTATTATGTCGATATATTTATAGTGGTTAACCTATTATGGTAAGCGATGTAGAACCAACTCCGTAAATACTGGTTAACCAGTTATGGGTAAGCGATGCAAAAATGACTTCTTACAGGCAAGCGATGTAGATCTAACTCTGTAACTACCGGTTTATAGCGATTGACCTCTTATAGGTAAAGTGATGTAGAACAAACTTTTTAAACAGTGGTTAATCAATCACAGGAAAGTGATGTAGAACTAACTTTGTGGCTTTAGGCCAAGTGTATCATATGGTAAAGAAACTAATGATGTGCTATGTTGAGTAAGGGAAGTCATGAAAATAGAAATGCCGTCATTGTTAAAAGTGATTTGAGAGGTAATGTATCATGTCAATTATAGTGGTTGGCTTATTTTCAGTATAAAAGTTTTCAGAAAACTTATTGCCATTATTGTTTATTATTTAAGGAAATGGAAACTTTTCTCTTATGAGTCTAATGTTGAAAAGCATTTTGGACAATTATTTCAGAAAAATGGAAATTATGCTTTATGAAATGTTTTTTGAGTACCAATTGTTATGATGGACGAATTAATTATTATAACAAGTATTTTACCATGAGACTTACTAATGCATGGGAATATTTCAGTTTTGTTGTTATGAAAGTTAAAATTTTTAGTAAACTAATTAACACTCACTGAGCTCATTTAGCTCATCCTTATTTTTATGTCTTTTAAATAAACCACCCCAGGTATGTATACAGGTGCTACAAGAATTGGGACTCTACTGTAGGATTAGTTGCATTGTTGGGTGCTACTGCAATTTTGTCATTTTGATATGTACATTTGTGAAAAGAATGGATGTTTATAAAGGCTTTAAAAAGAAATAAATAAATATGTTTTAGCTTTTTAAAGTTGTTTATAGTGATTATTGAGAATTATTTGTTTGGGGTTAGGGTGTGTTCTTATACAAAATGATAAGTTTATAGCCTACGCTTCTAGATAATTGAAGAAGCATAAGCAGAACTACCCCACCATGTTCTAGAGTTAGTGGCAGTAGTTTTTACATTGAAAATTTGAAGGTGTTACTTCTATGGTGTTCCTTATAGGATTTTCACGTATCATAAGAGTTTACAATATTTGTCACTCAAAAGGAACTAAACATCAGGCAGATGAGATGGTTGGAGTTAATAAAAGATTATGATTATATGAGTACCACCCTAGAAAGCCAATATAGTGGTTGATGCCTTAATTAGGAGACTTACCAATTCAATAACAAGAATGAAGACGATATATCTTTCGCTTCTAATAGAAATAAGGTCTTTAGGAGTCAGATTAAATATGGTAGACTCAAGGGTATTAATTACGACCTTTCATGTTTGCCCCATTTTGGTGGATCAAGTGAAAGAGGGACAGAAACAAGATCCACAGTTGATAAAGTTGGAGACTGAAGATGAGGCTAGATAAAGAATAGACCTTACAATCAAGGTAGGTGGTACAATGATGACGGGGAAACAATTATGTGTACTAGATATAAGAGACTTAAAGAAAGAAATCTTAGAGGAAGCTAATTCCTTAGCTTATGCTACGCATCTGGATAGCACGAAAATGTACCACACTCTTAAAGAACGCTATTGGTGGAGAAAGATGAAGAATGAAATAGCATAGTTCCTTTCTATATATCTAACCTATCAACAGGTAAAACAGAACATCAGAAGCCTATAGGATTCATGTAGCCCCTCCTTATCCCTGAATGGATGTAAGAGAAGATTACTATGGACTTTGTAGTAGGAATTCCATAGAGTCAAAAGGGGCAAGAAGCTATATGGGTGATAGTGGACAGGTTAACAAAGTTCTTACATTTTCTTCTAATCAAGAATGATTATCCCTTAAACTGGTTATCCATCTTTACGTTGATGAGGTAGTGAGAATCCATAGTACATCAATTTCTATTATCTTAGACCGCAACTCTAGGTTAATATTGAGATTTTGGCCTAGCTTATAGAAAGCTTTAGGTACTCGCACGAAGTTTAGCACTGCCTTTCAACCCCATACGGATAGACAATTAGAGAGGACTATCCAGACATTTAAGGATATGTTTTTGTCCTATTTCATAGAGTTTAGAGGGAGTTGGGACACGCACCTACCACTAATAGAGTTCATATACAATAACAATTATTAGGCCAACATTGGCATAACCCCTTATGATTCAATTTATGAAAGAAAATGTAAAACTTTAATACGAGGTAGGTGAAAGGAAACTAATAGGTCCCAAACTTTTACAGGTGACAATAGATAAGATTTAAGTTATTTAGGACAAAATAAAGATAACCTAGGATAGGAAGACAAGCTATGTCAACAATCATTATAAGGATCTTGAATTTGAAACTAGAGATAGAGTATTTCATAAGATTTCACTTTGGAAAGGTGTACTTAGCTTTGGGAAATGCGATAAGCTAAGTTCGTGTTACATGGGACTGTATGAGATCACAAAAAGAATTGGTCAGCGGCATATCGGTTAAAACTACAAGATGAGTTCGTAAGGATTCATAATGTCTTCCATGTATTTGTGCTTCACAAGCACCTAGCGGACCTATCACACGTAATCACAGAACAATAGGTGGCCTTAAAGGAAGATTTGACTTTTGAGAAGGAACCAGTATAGATCCTTGACCATAAAGAATAAGTTTTGCGTAATAAAACCATTTATTTTATTGAGGTACTATGGAGGAATCACACAGCATAGGAAGTTACATAGGAGCCTGAATAGCAAATGCATACTTTGTATCCCCATCTTTTTTAAATATATATGCTTAACTAAATTTCGAGGATGAAATTTTTATAAGGAGGTTTGACTGTAAAACCGTGAACTTTTTCTTTCATTTGGATAAAAATTTTTAGGTTCAGTGAATAATATTTCTGCTTGAATAGTTATTTTTGAGGATCTAACCCTAAAAAATTTAAAAATATCTAGAATAGGTATTAAATTCTAATGGTAATGAAACGAATTGAAAATAAGTTCGATTAGATGGATTTTAGGAGTTATGAAAGTTTATGATTAAAATGCTCATTTTGGAAAATAATTGATATTAATGATTTTAAACACATTTGAAATTTTTTAAAGCATCCAATAAATAATAATTGATCCTAATTATAGTATTTCATGGTTAATTTAATGATAAGATGGTTGTGGAATATTTTCAAAATTTAATTCAATTGGTTGATGAATTAAATTCATTAAAGGGCAATTTGGTCTTTTATATAAAATGGTATTAGTGAATTAATGATCACATTTAATGACCAATTAAGGGATTTCTTAAAGATCAACAATCATTAATTATATGGTGATGAGTCATTAGAGATAACCATTGAGAAAATGACACGTGTGTGATAAGTTATTAGAGATGACCAATAAGAAAGTGACATGTGTAATGCACTAAAAGATCATAAAAAGCAAAATTTACTCACAAATTGCTTCATTTGGAGAGTTAACCGTGAGAGTGACCATGAGAGTGGAAAAGAA
Organism: Erythroxylum alaternifolium; assembly: GCA_027478495.1. NCBI lineage: Eukaryota > Viridiplantae > Streptophyta > Magnoliopsida > Malpighiales > Erythroxylaceae > Erythroxylum > Erythroxylum alaternifolium. The sequence goes on along the minus strand of JANIIA010000190.1, from coordinate 56,235,429 downwards.
AAGGAAAAGAAGAGATGCCAAGATGAATGTTGGCCAAGGAGAATAGGAAGGAGAGTGCAGCTGGTTTTTTTTCATAAATTTGGAGGAATTTTGATCAAGTATAGGTGCTTATTAACTCCCCAAGAGATTGAAAGAAAAAGTGGTAAGTTTTCCTAGCTTAAGCTACTAGTTTTTTAGGTTTTTTAGTGGGATTGATTTATTTATAGGCAATGGTGGTTTCTGACTTGCCATAGAGTAAACAATAAGCTTGGAAGCATTTAAGGGTTGAACAAAAGAAAGTTAACCAAGAAATCAAGCTTGAAAGAATTGGTCCAGGTTAGGGTTTTGTGACTAAAAATTGGTTTGATTTCATTTTATGTGTTTAGAATTCAATTCATATATATAGAAATCTAATTAGCATGTTAAAAACAAAAATGAAATTAGTTGGTGGCTTAGATGGTGAATTTGGACAAGGTGAAGTTTATTTAAGTTTGAGGATTTTTGTGATTAAATGGTTGGGGATGATATTATATGAATTAAATAATGTTATAGGTTTTAAAACATGTATTTGTGATATGATATGTTAAGAAAGTGGAAGGATAATTGAAGTGTATCTATTCAACCAAGCTAAAAAATTGATAAAGAAAAATTGTAACTTTTAGCATGGTGTGTTTAGATAATGTTTGGCATAGATCTTTGGTGAATTGTGTTGAAAAAATTGGAAAGAAAATTAAATGATAATATAGATGTGTGTGGTGAGGACAATTTGGCCTTAAGAGCAAATGTAGTTATTGGTGTGAGATGTTGAAGTTTGATTATGGTTAAGGTGTAAATAAGATAAAATGTCAAGGTTGTTATTGTGAAAAATCAAATGAAAAAAGTTAGCATTAATCATATTACATATTAGACCATATGGAAAATTAATTAGGAGAGATAGTGTTTTAAAGAAATTGGTGAGTTAGAATGGGTAAAAGATGCTATTTAAGTAATTTTCAAAGTTAGATTTTGAAACAGAAAACAATATACTAGTTTACAAAATTTAAAGGAGAAATACAATTAGCGTACATGTTCCACAATTAAACACTAACCTCAAATTTAGTTAAACTGAAAATATAGTTTTAATGCCTTGTTTATGAATTTGGAAATAAATGCCTAAGCAAAATGCAATTTGTGTAGGTAAAGGAGAGGCACATAATGTGTGAATGTGTTTGGTGATAAATTTTCAAAAAAAACAAATGAGTATTTTAATTGTCTTATATGAATAAATTCTTCGCAAATAAATTGTTAACATGATTGTAAATTATGAATTAAATTGTATGCTTAAAAATTTTATTAGTATCATTAGTAAAATTATGTTTTTTTTAATAACAAGGAAATGAATTTTTAACCTATGGTACGCCTTAATGATGTTACAGATTTACTAGTCAGAGTACCCTAAAACGTGCATGATAGTGTCTAGGGGCCTCAGTTACTAGCAGCAGGTGGTATTATGCCTTTCAATAGTCTAGTGAGTCGCCCTCTACACATATTAGGTATATATAGTGCTAGCTAAAAATTGTTATGGGTAAGCGATATAAAACTAGCTCCGTAACTATCATAGAAAAACTCAGCTAAAATCAGCTTATAGTCGTATAAGGTGAAGGGCCTGTCATAAATGTTTTGTCTAACATAATTAAATACACTCTTATATGGTCAACCTTAGAACAAATTTTTTCCATTATAGTTTTTGGTGAACACATATATACATGATAATATGATCAAGCAAGTTCATGTTTGAAATTTTAATAAGATAATGTCAATTACAAGGATTATAACATGACCATGTATAAAACTATGTTTCTTAAAGGTTTTTAAAACAAGGTTTAGTGTATGCACATACATTCAATCATATTCCTATTAAAAATTAGACTGAGAATGTGTAGGTCCATGGATTGGTACACGATTGTATATAAAATTATGTTCATCAAATATTTTGTTTAACACAATTAAGTACATCATGTATGGGTTTTATTGTAATGTCCAATTATTATAGTAATGCGTAGGCCTTTTATAATGCATGTGCCATTTTCACTTATAAAGTATAAGGGAGTTCATGGTAACTACCTTTAAACCATGTTTATGAGTTACATGATTAGACTAAAGATTTAAACATGAGTGTCAACTTTTTTTGGCCTCATCAAAAGAAATGACATATATTATAACCCTCTATTGTCATTCCCAACGCTGGTAATTTCATTTTGTCTACATTGAAGTGATAATTCCATTTATTCAATGATGAAAAACTATTATATATTTGCTTATCCTACTAATTGTAAATTACATAAGTAACATATTAACTTACCGAGTTCGTCCAAAGATTTGTTAATTATTACTTTAATTTTATGTTTGTCCACTACAATACATTACACAAGAATTAACCCTAGTAATTATTTTTATTCTTTCCTTGAACCCTTTGTTATCCATTTTTCATAGAAAAACTCATAATTACACTATTGTAAAGTAGTAAGTGAAATAAAAAATAGATAAATACTGAGATAATAAAAAAGGGAACTTCAGGTGTTTATATTCCTAATCAAGATTATGATTATGATAAGGAATATATACCTACTAGATTTCTATCTCCTATTCCTCAATGTCTTTTTTATTATCTATATAGTCTCAACTACAAATTAAGATTAAGATATATGAAAATATTTATATAGTAGAGAATGAAAGACAAAAAAAACAAATATTGAGATTATAGAGAAATTGAACTTTGGCTGTGTAGATTACTAATCAAACTATGATTATGATTAGAAATATATACACAAACTAAAGTTCGTTCCTTCATAACTTAATGTTTTATATTTGTCAATGATGTCCCTTTTAAACAGAGTAATATTAAGATAATAAAGAAGGAAACTTGGTGGTGTGAATTTCTAATAAAGACTATGATACAACAAAAGGCATAAATATCTACCAAAGTTCTTTATATTATTAGCTAATATTTTTTGTTTCCATGGTCTCTCCTATGAAGATTGACATATACAATTATATTTTTACATTATTCATATGTAAATGCTTTTAATTTTATAAGATACAATTACTTAAGAATGCCTAAATGTTAACTTTTTTCTCTGCAATAAAGCAGTGAGTGTTGGACCTACTAATGAAAACAAGGCACATAATATTCCAAATTATTCTATGTGTTTATATTTTGGATAGTACAGGTTTGCCATTGACAGGCGCGTCATAATGTTAGTCAAAATAAGATACTAGACTACTATTGTAGTAGTGGTATGGCTAAGTCGATCCCACATGAAGTGTTTGGTTAGCTTATGAAATGAAAATAATTAATGTTTAGTTAATGGGGGGAGGAGGTTTTGGATTTTGGAATTTGAAATAAGAAAAAAAATGAAAATAAATAATAAAAAAATTAAAGAAAACATGCGAAAAATGATAAAATTAGTGAATTCGGTAAGGATCCGGTTCTTTGGTTTAATCTCAGCCTATAACCTAGTTAAGCTTAATTTGTTCATTTGTTGTTCTTTTATCTCTCTTGCTAATTATGGGTCGCAGATTAACAACAAACTTTGTTAATTCTGATTTTTCCTTAGATCCTAGTTACTTATGAAGCGCTCGTTAATTAACCCTAGCTATTAGGAAACCTAGAAAAATAGTCCAATCTAGGTAATAATTACACAAGCTAGGATTATTTATCCTATGTTAAGTTATCTCTAATGATTTGAAACCATTAGTTACTACGCACGAATCGATAATAAAATTATTACATATTTCATTTGATTCTAGCAATGGGTTTTCATGAAAAACGATTCAATAAAGCATTAAAATCATCATCATTCAAATACCCAATCAATCCATACAAGATAAAATAATCAATTTCTAATGAGAGAGAAATAACAAAACAATAAAAATACTTAACTCGAGTTGTCGACGTTCATATCACCTCTGAACCGACATAGGGATGTTACCCCTCTATAGGTCTCTCCCAAGAAAAAGCTTAAGCCCCTACAAAAATAACCCTATCAAAGACCCTTCGACTTTCTTCTCACTGCCACAACTTTTCTTTTCTATTTCTCCCCATCCATACTACTGTTTATGATTTGACAAATAAATATTAATGGACTACGATATTGTTCACTTTTTTACTCCTCTCCCACAAGCTCTCTCCTGTTATTCATTCATTTCACTCTCCTCATTCTACTGCTAGCCATTTCTAACTACTGTCGCTTGATGTGACGAATTAACTATAATGGACCACGCTACTGTTTATGTAAAAAAACCCTTTCTGGAGTGTTAAACGTTAGCTTAAATGCATGCAATGCTAACATTTATAGCCATGCGTTAAACGTATGCAACGCTAGCATTGGCATTCAACGCTAGCACTTAATGTCATGCATTAAATGCAAGTGATGCTAGCATTTTGTCTTTCAAATCCCAGCAACCACACCTTTTTTTTCTTGTCTTTTAATTTTCTTCTTCTTACTCCATGAAGACTAGTGAAAATTAATTTTCAAAAAACGGCCCAAATGTAGTGCTTTCAACTGACTTTAACTTCTTTGCTTCCAAATTGTACCTAAAATCATATATGAATTATAGTGAGTATCTTAAGCATTTACATATCATTAATTGTTAGATTTGAATGATTAAATGTATCAACAATTAAAAATATATCAATTTCTCCCACATTTAACTTTTGGCTGTCCTCGGGCAAAACACCAAATTAAGCTCAAAGATCTGAAAAACATTGACTCATCTCCCATATGTTCCAAGATTATATAATCACAAGCAAAGACGAGTGACTTTAAAAAATCATAGCAAGATGTCAACATTCCAAGCTTTTACTCATAGTTAATTAACATTCATCATCTTCAAAAACTGAGCAATCTAATGGTAGAATCAAAAAATGTGTTTAACTAAAATACATTTACGGGTACACGTAACACCATTCATGATCATGATAGTCCATAACTTTGCATATCATTTCATTTCTCCACCTCTAATGTTCACATACAAAATCATGAATCAAATTACTTTTGAAGGTTGTAATGTGGGCAAAGGTGAGGTGAGATGTATTTGGGTTAAGTAGCATTTATCAAAGCTAGTGAAACAAAGCAACACTCATCAAAAACTGGGTACCGTCAATTATGATAAATGCAACATTTATATTTCACAACCCCATTCAGTTCTTATACACAAACCACATGAAGCATATACCAATCCGAAGGAATCACTTATACAATTTATGTCAACAATACATTGAAATCACAAGAATGAACCTTCCAAGCCAACATCTATTTCATATTCAACACACTCAAATAACACATTCATTACAACTCTAGGAAGATGCATTAGTCATGAATAACTTTGCAAACTCATACGAACTTCTTCCTTGATAAATTTATTTAAACAAAAATTTTTCATTCTTTTTCTTTTTCTTTCGTTCTTTCTTTTTCATTTTATTTTCTTTTCTTTTCTTACCCTTTTCTCTTTTCTCTTTTCTTTTTTTCTTTTCCCTTTTTTAACATTAAAAGAAACTACATTAACAGGGGAATTTTAATGATAAGACATAACAAACATCCCAACATTAACTAACCCTCACATATGTACACCCCCACACTTATAATTTTATACATTGACAAACTCAACAATCACAAATGTTCCACTAGCTTTATGGCTTGGGTAAGACATTTGGTTAAGTATAAAGCATGCAATGTGGTTGATACAAGAAGAAAGGTATAAAGCTTAAAGGGGGTTATGAAAAAGAAAATCATATAATGGGCAGGCTATTTGGCTAATGTAGTTTGGAAAAGCAAAGAATGCCTAATCATATCTATGTTAATGCATGTGATAAAAATGTGGTCTCGAATAGAAATTCAAGGAAAAATTAGGATGTTCTTATAATGAAGGTCACACATTATTAAATAAGGCTCAAAATCTCACCGGCTTTGTTTGCCACTAGTCACTACTTTTCTAAAGATAATGCGTATTGATCAATCACAAGAGTAAAAATACATTGTAAAGTTGCCATAAAATTCTTTAGTTATCTCATTCTCTGCTCATGATAAAATAATCCTACAAGAAATAGAAAAAGAGAAAATGTTTCTTTGTTTTTTATTCTTTCTCTCATTTTGATTGAAAACTTAAAACAAGAAAAAATAAACCAACAAAGAAACACACATGCATAAAAAATAAATGCAAAAATTTAAAAGCAAAGAAATTTACTTCCCTAGGGTTGCCTCCCAAGAAGTGCCTTTGTTTATGGTCACTGGCTTAACTCCATACTTTCCTCTCGTGATAAAATTGTGATCTTCTAGTGGCATATGTAGTTCTTCTATGTGAGGTTTTCCCGGATAGAGCCTTGGTTAATAGTTGTTCACCTCCAACATCCTCCCTATCTTTAAATTCTTTATCTCTATTGAGTCCTCACTCTCTTGAAATAATTCAAATGACTCTTTACCTTTTTCTTCTTCGTTTGATTTTTCTAGCCAGCTAGGTAAAGATGAAAGCTAGTCTAAAAAATAATTACAGACTTAGTACTTACCTCTGAGCCAAATGATGTATCATATTCTACTTTATGTTCCTTCTCAACTTCTTCTTCTTTACAAGAAATTCCTTAAGTACTACACTTAAGATTCCCAACCTTTTCTTCACTCTGTATGGTTTCTGCACTAATATCCATCGGTTACTCCTCAGGTTGATATGGTTGTGTCTCTTTGCTTTGTCATGCTAGGCAATTGATAGCTTCCATTAGTTGATCTACCTAGCTTATCAAGTTTTGGATTCCAGAACATGTTTCCTGCTAGAATTGCAAAGTGTTAGCAACATATGCATTAACTAATTCATCCAAGAATGTACCTTAGTTTTGATAGGAAGCTTCTGGCATGTACAAGAATTGCTGCGCTTCCTGCAAACTGTCATGGAAGTAATTTGGCTGATTATCCCATCCATAATAAAAGTTATGTTGATCAGTCCAAATATTATTATAGGATCCAAAGTAGGAATTAAAGAAAAAATTACTTCCATCCATATCAAAAAAATTTTAATCACAAAAACGAATCAAAAAATGAAAATATCACGAAATAACTAAAAAAATCAATTATGAACAAATATAGACGAAACATCAATTTAAATCACAATCAAAAACTAAACACCGCACTCCTCGGCAATGGTGCCAAAATTGGCAGGCACGTCATAACACTAGTCAAAATAAAATAACTATACTACTACTGTAGCAGTGGTGAGTCTAGGTCGATCCAACAGGGAGTGTTTGGTTAGATAATAAAATGAAATTAATTGATGTTTAGGTAATAGGGGAGGTTTTGGATTTTGGAATAGGAAAATAAAATAAAAATAACTAATAAAAACAAATTAAAGAAAACATGCGAAAAATGATAAAATTGTGAAAGTCGATAAGAATCTGGTTTTTGGTTCAACCTTGACCTACACCCTAATTAAGCATAATTTATTAATTTCTTGTACTATTTTCTCTCTTACAATTATCGGTTATAGATTAACAACAGGCTCTGTTAATCCAGATTTTTCCTTATATCCTAGTTAATTATGAAATGCTCATTAATTAACCCTAGCTATCGGGAAACCTAGATTAAGCTATTTAAGTTTATCCAGACAATCGCTTTATGAATTAGAAAAATAGATCAATTTAGGTAATAATCATACAAGCTCAAATTATTTAACCTATGTTATGTTATCTCAAATGATTCAGAACCATTAGTTGCTCCACATGAATTAAGAATACAACGATTACATATTGCATTCGATTCTAGCAATGGGTTTTCATTAGGGATGCTTGACCTGGCCCAGCGCTAGGCATGGTGGCCCGTGGCCTGCTTGTGGCCCAGTGAGTCAGGATGGTTCAGCTTACCCCTTAGCCCGTCAATCCTGTCCTTTGTTTTTTTAAATAAAAAACTTTCAAAACGACGTCATTTTGGAAGTAATGGCCAGGCCACGGGCCAGGATGGGCCGGTCAAACCATGGTAGGTGTAACATCCCATTATCCCATAATTAGGGTTAAAACCCTAAGATACTATATAAGAGAGTTTATTGAGAATTTAGAAGTACATTTCGTGCATTATATGGCATGCACATACATGTGAATAATGTTTTCATTCATGAAAATAATTATGCATGCATTCATTGACATTTTTTAAGTATAAGTGATTTTAATGTGATTAAAGAGTGAATTATGGTTTAATTGTCTTAAAAATTGAATTGGTGTGTATTCAAATTAATTTTTATATTTTGGTGACATTTCAGATATTTTGGAAATTTATCAAAAATTTGGTGTATTTTAGACTAAGGAAAAATGTAGACGTAAGAGACAAATGGAAGTATTACATTTGGTAGCTTAAATGTGTGACAAATGGATTAGTAATTAATTGACAAATGGACAAATTATTGTGACAAGTGGACCAATCTTGAAGTGACAAGTGGACTACTTAATTAGTGACTAATGGCCACATTTTGAGTGGAGTAGTGGCGGCATCTTGAGTGGGCAAATGTAAAACATTCCTTAGCATAAATATTGTGCTGTAATGGTGACACCTAGCATATGATATAGCAAGTTTCTGCAGCAGAGCTCTGCTGCTTCTTTGCTTTGATTCCTTCACCAAAATTGCTCCTTCTTCTCTCTAAAATTTTTCATGAACCCTATCCAAATTGCTGCACTAAAACCAGGTTTTTACCTTACACAATATAGCCAAAAGAACTAGCAGAAAGTTACCTTCATCTTGTCGTCCAAAAACGCCTTGTTTCCATCTTAAGTTTGTGATGAATCTTGCATGCTTAGAGGCTTAGTGAATCTGGAATTTTTAACTGAGTTGGAAGCCTAAAAGGTAAGTAACAATCTGAGCTTTATAACATGTTAAATGGTATGAGAATAATGTTTGAATTGGAATGAATTGCATGTAAGGTTGATAATGAAGTGTGCTGGAATATTTTATATGGAGTATTTTAATGAACATATATTTGTATTTTGGCTAGAACTTGATCTATGAATGTCCAAATTGGATGACGTTTGACGTAGAGTAAACTGGACACATATGGATACATTTTTTATCAAGGAATAGAATTTGAAATATGTCATTAAGAGTCCTAAAATTTGGATTGGCGTTCATAACTGTGTACTATTGTATTATGAGAACAGTCTGTAACCACTTAGTTATAACTTGCATAATACTGAACCAAAATTCATGAATTTTATGTCATTAGAAACTTCAGATATTTTGGCACATTTGATTATTAGAAAGTGTTGCCTAAATATCTCATTTGCTAGGTCATAATGGTCATACAAAACAGACCCGAAAATCTATCTTATAACAACATTTGGAAGATTAGAGTTGTAGGTTGAAATTGTGGTTTCAAATTTATCTTCCTCTTTCGGCCTATTTTACACATCTTTAGGGCATGAATTTGAAGAAACTCAAACAATGAAACTTGTAGATATAGGTCTTAGCGTGACCTCTGTGAAATTTTCTTGATAAAATAGTGACTAGAGCTTAAGTTATACTTGTTTTGCTAAGACTGCCTGTGATAGACTCCAATACAGGAACCTTATGTTATCTCCTAATTTTTGGGGACTTTAGACCTCGAATTAGTCAAAGTATAAAACATGAAAAATGATTATTGATGTCTTATTAATGCTTATGTGAAACGTTTTGGCTAGAAGATATCTTCATAAGTTTATATAGTTGTTTGAAAATGGACAGTTTTGAAGAGGATGAGTTCAAATCTGGAAATTTTGATTTGTTTAAGGAATAAATGAGTTATTTTAATGCAAACGTGATCTGAAGAAAATGAGAAATGTGTATAAGGTATGGATGAATGAGAATTAAAGATCATAGGATATTTATGAATGAGAATTGGGTGAATGAACGAGTATGTGTTGCTGGAAAATTTTGGTGAATGTATAGATGTAGCTTGTTAAATTTTGGATATAAATTACCAATTGTATGTGTGTAAAATATGAGTTGATAATGATATAAAGATGTTCTCATGAATCTAATGTGATTCAAAGTATGTAAGTGATGAACTGGGAATGATTGAATGAGAATTAGGAAATTGTGAGAGCGTATAATCCTAGGAAAAAAGTGATAAATGTGTGAGTGATGAATTGAAAGTGATAAAATGTATTAAGGCATAAACCTAACTGCAAACTAAATGATGCTCGGTATAAGTATGATTTGTGAATAAGATTTCATACCCAGAATAATCAATTAAGCATGCATTAAACATGATACATATATATGTGTAACTTTGAGTATTCATTTGATTGATGAATTAGTAATGTGTACATATGTGTATTGTTTGATTTAGAGGCACACATCAACCGACACCATCTAGATATTACCGACACGCCAAGGCAATAACTAACTGGAGTGTACTGTGTGTTAACCTAGTTGTGTAAGCTCAAATATTTATGCTTCTGTTGGAATTGTATATATAATGGGTAACCTAGATGTGAGATTTTGACTGGTAATGTGTTCTATTCAAATTGTGTTGGTTAAAATTAATTCCTCTATATTGGATCGTTATTGATACAATTGTGATATTACTAATTTTGAACAATTGATTGTCCAAGGAGTTTGATATTTGAGACTATATTGGGAGTGTTTTTGATTTGAATGTGAATAAGGAAATTGAATGCTCAACTATTTGCTCAATGCCGGATTTAGATCTGATGAACTATGAAAATTGAATGTGCTCGTTGACTGAAAGTGATTGATGATATATTAAGTGAACTATTATACTCCATTATATGATGTACGTTCACATAAAGGAGTGGAGTAGCCAATGTGAAAAGAGCATTAAGCTCAGTTATGCACATCAGAGCCTCAGGCTCAACGATTAATGAGCTCGGTATATACAACAGATACAGGACAGTACTAAAAAGAGCCCGGTATCTACATCGTATACTGGATAATGAAATAGACACTAGGTAACAACAAAGTTAAAATGAAATGAGTCTCATTTGCTTTTGCAATTGTATCTTTAAATGTGTTCATGATATGGATTACAAATGAATGTTGAATTATGTTGTGTTGATATGGAGAAATGCTTATGACTTTGATGGTGATATAAAGAATTGTAATGAATGAGTGTTATATTTTAAAATGATTACATGATATTCTTGTATTTAGAATGTACTTCTGGAATGACTTA
>JANIIA010000190.1:55965724-55983611 GCA_027478495.1 Erythroxylum alaternifolium | reverse complement strand
TACTTAACCAATTCTTTAATTTTATTATTATCAAAACAAAGACGGATTTAAATTGTCAACCTCCATTGGTCCAACAGTAAATGCTTTTTCTATGTAAAGAAAAACATTAATCTCATGCTAAACCTTTTTCTTTAATGATACCCTTTAGAATTAAACACCGAGATTTGGTGACTGCTTGCACCGCATAATGATAGAATTTAAAGTTCTCAAGGACTTGTATTCATGGTAGTAATCATAACTTATCAACGATCATTCTTATAATCTGGTTTATAGAATATACAGGCACAAGTTGACTTTTATAAGGGTTGTAATTATTATGGAACTATAATTAAACTTAAAATCCCTTTAATTAATATTAAAATTGGCTAGTTCTATTATAAATAATCATGTTCTATAGAGACACTTAAAATTGTTTAAAATAATTTCATAAATTGTGAATACAAAGGATTTTTTATAATAATCATAATGATTTATTATAAAATATTAGAAAGTATGGATCAAATTATCTATTTACATGTAAATATAAATTTTAAGTTTGAATAAAAATAATAAAATTTTAATTAAAGATATTATTTTCCCATATTTAACCATATGAATAATTGATAAGTTGTAAATATTTTATTTCGAGTTTCTTATTAATTTCTTCTTTAAAACCTCTCTTAAAAATTATAAGAAATTAAATCAATATCAACATTTTTATTTTTACAGTAAATGCAAATGGAGAATAGTTATAATAATCTTATAACATAAATAACATATTTATTAAAATTAAATAAAATTTAAAAATATTTTATACCATAATTTAATTTTTATATCATATCCTTAACTTTTTAATAAAGTAATTGTTGCATGTTTTTATGATAAGAGGTCCTTTTATATTTTTTAAAATATTGAAAATTATGATAAATATAGCGGCTAATTCTTTTTAAAATTTTTATTAAAAATACGAATATTCAATATTATTTTATATACATATATGTAATTATGGAACACAAAATAAAATGCTTAGATGCATTAGGATCACATAGGATCGTGTCAATTTTTTTGAATTGTATATGGATAAAAAATTACATAAACATTACAATGAATAAGACGTGAAGATTTGTTAATGTGTTTTTAATAAATTAAATATTTAACTTCATTTCTTATTAACTTTTACATTATATATCACTTGTTATAATAAAATTTTATACTTTATAATTTTAAAGTTTAATTTATTTTTTGACCATAGGAAACAATTTATTTTTGAAAAGAAATATGTAAAATAACTATAGTAATACTCTTATAAGTATATTTTCTTTTATTTATTAAATCTCTATATATTGTAAATGTGATTGTATTAAATATATAAATAAAAGAAATATAATTTGGTTCCACTTCTAGTTTTCTGTCGTTGTTTTTGGTTTTTGTTTCTTATTTTTAGTTTTTGTTTTTTCCTTAAAAAATGAAAATCTTTTTATTTGAGATTTGTAATATAAAAACCCGTTTAGTTGGAATTTATAATTAAGAAAAACATAATTAATTTCTAGCAAGAGATTTAACAAATTAATATATTAGACCATCCTATTATTCACTCTTTTTTCCTCACTCTTTGTTCTTCCCTCACTATTCATTAATTAGACAAACCAATATTTTGCCCACTCTACTGTTCAATTCTCTCTCTACTCCGCAAGCTTTCTTCTTTTCTTGTTTCACACAACTCACTATTCACTCATTAGACAAATTAATATTTTGCCCACACTACTATTAACTCTTCTTCTTCTCCGCAAGTTCTCTTCTTTTCCTCCAAAAACTAGCTCATCCACTCTCGAGTTTCCAACATTCAACTACATATTTATCTGTCAAACTCAAAAGCGTCCTTCATGACCATCCTCTCTACAAGCCTGCCCACAAAAACATTTCCTTCCAAGTTAAGGAAAAGATCCTCTAGCTTGAGCTAATGGGTGCGGACTCCGGCAAAGCATTGTCTCAAAATCCCTGTCTCCACACTGCTTCTCTGGACTCTATCCATTCCATTATTTACTTTCTCCAATCCAAAGGTATCCACCAAAGCGACTTGCCTAAAATCTTCGGCATTTGTCCTACAATTTTAACTTCCAACATCAGAATTAACCTCAACCCAGTTTTCGATTTTCTCTCCCAGGATCTTAAAGTCCCAGAAAATTGTAGTGTGAGAGACCAGCTTAAACCCTGCTTGTTTTATCTCCAAAGGCTTGGGTTTACAGATTTAGAAGTAGAAGAGTCGGCGTAGAAACAGTTTTAGAATATAAGAAAACCTGTTTTAAAATCTGATAAAAATGTATTTTTTACGTTTACATAAAATCGTTGCAGTTTTTTTTTATTTTTAGAAACTAGAAATGAAAACAATACTCATCCAAACATGTTTTAATAAATTGTTTATTTTTTTCATCAAAACGACAACGAAAAAGGGAAAAAATAAACAGAACCAAATAGGCCCTAAATTCTTTTTATCATTATTATGTTACCTCCAAATCCTCTTCTCCCAACGTTCCTGACTCCAAAAAGTCAATCGTTGCGCGACTTACCCACGGTAAGTGAATCTTTTAGGCCCAGTTCCTTTCTAGAACTCATCATCCATAGACACTTCCCCTTCCTCATCTGCATTTTTGCATACCCTTTTTTTGAAATACACAAACAAAAACAAACTGATCCCACAAGCCAGTAGTCTTAGTCCTGAACCCAAACTAGCAAGTAATCTTGTTTTGTTACTCTTTTCCTCAATCAAATCATTGACTTCCAAGTTTGAAGTAAACTCCCAAGAAATAATGTTATGAATTTCAACAAATCGACCTGTTGAAGCAAAAAAATAGACTCTAACCCATTCGTGCAGTAATTCCTTGAAGTCAATAATAAAAGAAACTGTGGAATTCCCACTGAACAAGGGATCTTCCACATATGTTAGAAATGTTGGAAGTTGATTCAAAGTTTGAATTAGTCTTTAAGTTGTTTTAATTATGCAGATTCTGGTAGGGTAGTTTCCAGATTTTATGGCCAAAACATCTGATGTTGTTGAAGATTGCCTTTAATTTTTAGTTATCTATAAGCCTATATAAAGGCATGATTAGATAGAATAAATTGATATACCACATTGAAAATACATCAATCTTTCTTGATCACTTCTCCCATCATTTTTGTTCAAAATTCCAACAAGAAAGACACTCAAGTTTTTGGTGCTGGCATTGTAACTCAACCATACATTTGCCAATGCTCCATCCTTAATGCTGCTATTCTAGGAGACATTTGCCACAGATTCAATGGAGTTGACATTAATCCCTAAATGATTGTCATTCTCATCCCACTCATTTTGAAAGTGTCGAACTCCACTAAATCAATTTGATTCTCCTTCAGTGGTTTCCTACCTGTATTGAAAGAAAGTAATTGATATGAAATTATATTATATTGCTTGTGTGTTTTCTGAATAGCTTGTACATGTATTTATACACATATGTCGTATATGATAATAACAACTAAGATATTGAAAATTACACAAGATAAAAGGAGATACATACAAATCAAAGAAAATTATATCTATACAGGTAAGACTGCTAAGATTGCATGAGATTACTAAGATTGAATGAATATCTGTATATGTTTATCAGCCCCCTTAAGCTCATTGTGGGTGGAAACGGTGAGCTTGTTGTGAAGGTGATGAAAAGTAGATGAAGATAATGCTTTAGTCATAATGTCTACAACTTGATCAGATGAAGGGATGTGTCGAATAAAAAGAGCTTTGTTGGTCACCAGATCACGAACAAAGTGGATGTCAATCTCTATATGTTTAGTACGAGCATGAGCAATTGGATCAGCGGTAAGAAAGGTCGCACCAAGATTATCACACCAGAGTGTAGGTGTAATGTTAGAGAAGCCAATGTCACTCAAAATTGATTTAAGCCAACAAATTTCAGCAGCAGCAAGCGTAATACTTTAATATTCGGCTTCAGTGCTTGATCTGGCAACAATAGGTTATTTCTTAGCACTTAAAGAGATGAGGTTGGAGCTAAGAAAGATACAATAGCCAGAAGTAAAACGACGATCATTAAGACAATCTGCCTAATCAACATCACAGTAGGCCTGTAAGGTAAGAGAAGAATTTTGGGTTAAATGTATACCTGAAGAAGGTGTAGATCGAAGGCAGCGGAGAATCCATTTCACCGCAGTCCAGTGAATTTCAGTAGGACACTGTAGAAACTGAGAAACTTTGTTGATAATAAATTGAATATCAGGGCGAGTAAGGCAAAGATATTGTAGAGTACCAACAGTACTCTGATATTCGGTAAGATCAGAAAGAGGAACGCCATGATTTTTGGAAAGAGGAAGAGTGGGTGTGATTGGTGTAGGAAC
Organism: Erythroxylum alaternifolium; assembly: GCA_027478495.1. Lineage (NCBI taxonomy): Eukaryota > Viridiplantae > Streptophyta > Magnoliopsida > Malpighiales > Erythroxylaceae > Erythroxylum > Erythroxylum alaternifolium. The sequence goes on along the minus strand of JANIIA010000190.1, from coordinate 55,979,249 downwards.
AGGTTTGGAGTGATTTAGGCAAGTGCGATGTAGAAGTTCTTTGGTTTATTTTGTTTGGGTGAGTAAAAGACCATTTCTCGTGTAGGTAGCTTCAATACCAAGGAAATAATGGATTGGTTCTAAGTCTTTGATGGAAAAAGAAGTGTTAAGATCTTGAATGAGGGTGTTGATGAATGAAGGTGAAGAACCCGTAACCAAGATATCATCAACATACACTAAAAGAAATGTAGTGGTGGAGGGGGTATTGTGAATGAAAAGTTATATGTTAGATTTAATGGAGACAAAGTGAAGTTTATGAAGTTTTTGGCTAAGGCGGTGAAACCAAGCACAGGGGGCCTGTTTGAGACCATAGAGAGCTTTGTGAAGACGACAAATATAAGAAGGGTGATGTGGATCTATGAATCTAGGAAGTTGAGTCATAAAGACTGGTTATTGAAGAGTGCCATTAAGAAAGGCATTGTTGACATCGAGTTGACGAATTGGCCAATTTTTTGAGAGGGCAATGGTAAGAATGAGATGGATGGGAGTGGGTTTGAAAACTGGACTAAAGGTATCTGTATAATTTACACCAAGAGTCTAATGATAGCCTTTGGCAACTAGACGGGTTTTATAGTGATTAAGAGTGCCATCAGAATGTTATTTTATGCGAAAGACCTATTTACAACCAACAAGATTAGCATTTGGTGGTGGAGGGACAAGAGTCCACGTGTTATTGCGATGAAGAGCTATGAACTCGTCATGCATGGCCTGGCGCCAATACGAAAACTTGTTGGCTTGAGTGAAAGAAGTAGGATCAGGATCATTAGGATTCGTTGTGTAGGTAGAGTAAGTGACATAATCAGAGAATGTGCGAGGAATACGAGTTTGATCATAGGTGCGAATAAACATAGGATGATGTGGGAGTGCAGGTGAAGAGAAAGAAGGTGGTGAGGGGGATGAGATTGTAAGTGGAGGTATAGGTAGGGGTAAGGAGATGATGGACGATGAAGGGTTAGAGACAGGAGAGGAAGAGGAACTAGTATAGTGGAAGTTGGTTTCAACAAAACGAACATGACGAGAAATATATATTTTAGATGTAATAGGGTCAAAACAGCGATAACATTTGTAATTAGCACAATACCTAAGAAAGATACATTTTGTAGATTTTGGTTCAAGTTTGCCTGAACTTGTGGACCCAATGAAGGGAAAGCAGGTACACCCAAAACTCGAAGATGAGAAAAGTTAGGTTTTGTGAGAAAAAGAGTTTCGTGGGGGGATTTATTATGAAAAAAAGAGTTGGTAAGAGATTTATGAGTTAGACAGTTGTAAAGAATGCTTCATACCAAAAGACTTTAGGAAGTGAGGCATGAATAAGAAGTGTGAGACTAGTTTCAGTGAGGTGACGAATTTTACGTTCGACGATCCCGTTTTGTTGTGGGGTATGGGGATAAGAAATATGATAAGCAATGCCATGAGTAGTAAGAAAATTAGCGAATAGACCTTTAACAAATTCAGGAGCTCCATCGCATTGAAAAGGTTTTATAGAGGTTGAAAAAAGGTTTTCAAATTGAGCTTTGAATATTTGAAAGTGGGAAAGGTCCTGATATTTATGTGTTAAAGGATAAATCCATGTATATCAACTGAAATCATCAACAAAAATAATAAAATAACGAAATCTAGAGAAAGAAAGAGATGGAGATGGCCCCCAAATATCACAATGGATAAGTTGTAGTGGTTCATTTGAAACATGAGAAGATAATGGAAATGAAAGATGAGTACTTTTTCTTTGAAGACAAGAAGTACAATGTTTTATCACATGAGATTTGATATTTAAAAAAGAAGATAACCTAGATAGTGTAGCGGGACAAGGATGACTAAGACGTTGATGCCATAATTGAGGAGTAGTAGAGGTGATGTGGAGAGCAATTGAATTTGTGAAGTAGACTGGAATCTTCAATGGGTAAAGATTATTATGGATTGAACCCGTGAGAAGTGGTATCCTAGTATGGAGATCCTTCACAATATAACCAAAGGGTTAAATTCAATGAGACAGTAATTATCCTTAACAAATTTAGCCACAGAAAGCAAATTGGCAGTAAGATTATGAACAACTAAAAGGTCACTGAGGTGAAGGGATCTATTGGGAGTGAGAATTTGAGGTTACTGGTAGAGTAAATAGGAAGAGTTTGTTCATTACTGACAATCACTGTATTTGGACCATTGTACAATGTTGAGGATTCGATAAGTTAAAGGTCGGGAGTCATGTGAGTTGTTAGCGCCAGTGTTAGGTAGCCATTCTGCAAGAGTCTTGGAAGTGACAGTTGAAGGATCAGAAGATTCTGTGATGTTGAGGGTAGTGAAAAGGGTTGAAAGTGGGCAATTTCGAGATTCAGAGTATCAAAAACGGCAATGTGCAGTAATATGGCCCCATTTCTAACAAATTTGGCATTGAGGGGAAGGTTTATTGGCTTAAAATGGGAGTGATTTTGGTTATAAGAAAAAGCTTGGTTGTGATGTTGGTGGGCTGGAGTGTGTTTGGGCTGGGAAGAGTGAGTGAAGTAGGCTAGACCAGGAGAAGTTTAGAAATTATGCCCAAAAATGGAAGGCCCAATTGGCTCAGACCCATGACCCTGTCCATTAGGGTTAAAAGAATTATGTGTGCATCCTCCTCTCCTATGTCTTGAGCCATTGCATCCGGATGGAGAGGATGGATGACCAGTCGAAGCGACGAGAGCAGTGTCTGACGGTGGAGAGGAGTGAAACGAGAGTAGTCGTTGCTCGTAGATGAGGAGCTTTGCCCAAAGTTCGCTAAAAGAGCTGCTGAATTCGCGATTCTCCACTGTTGTGATGAATCATTTGAAATCTGCAGGTAAATCATTCAAAGTAAAAAGAATAAAGTCAGAATCTAAAATTTTATCGCCGATAGCCGCTAGCTCAACTACCGTAATGGAGATAGTTGCAAGATATTCGGTAATTGATTTGTGTCCTTTCTATAAGGTATGTAATTTTCTTCAGAGTAGAGAGCGTTGTGAGCTAGATTGTTGCATGCAATGTTGCTCTAAATTGAGCCAGAGGTCACGGGTTGTGAAATGGTAAGGCGAGCAATGGAGCTGGACAGAGACGCGGTGAGAAAGCAGTAGACAAGTCGATCACACTTTTTTCATTTGATGTAGTCTGAAGCCATCAATATAGCCAATGAGATCAGAGGTGACAAGAATGGCATGAACTTGGTTGCGCCAGATGAGATAATTTGAAGAATCTAATTTCGTAGTTAGGAAGTTTGTAATCTGATTGTATGGTAATGTGGGGGAAGTAGATTCGGCCATTGGGTAATTTGATTTGTAATGTATGGGTTCTGAAAAAAAAGGACATTTTGTGTGTTGGCTTTTATTATGGTCTGTATGTATGGTAGGTGTTTGAAGAAAGGGCTAAGTGAAGGTTGTGGTTGTGTTTGTAGAAAGAATGTCTTGTGTTTGTGTGTTGGTTGGATGTAGTTGAATGTAGACCAAATAGGTGTATGTAGCTAAAAGAAATCTATGGACTCTGATCCATAAAAGAAAGTAATTGATATGAAATTGTATTGTATTGCTTGTGTGTTTTCTGAATAGCTTGTACATGTATTTATACACATATGTCATATATGATAATAACAACTAAGATATTTAAAATCACATGAGACAAAAGGAGATACATACAAATCAAAGAAAATTATATCTATACAGGTAAGATTGCTAAGATTGTATGAGATTACTAAGATTGCATGAATATTTGTATATGTTTACCATGTATCATTTCGAAATAGCCCAAGATACCCACCTGTTGAATTTTCTGGGATTTCAGAGTCAAATGGTGTAACGAAAAAGGACATATCGTCTCTGTACGAGTGTGGATTCGTAGCATTAATGCTAAACCATAATTGGGTCATAAAGTCTGCTATCATCCCTGTCTTGGCATCCTAGAGGCGAATCTCTGTCAGACATGTTTTTTATTAATAAAAAAATATCGATTAAATTTGAGTGAGTTTTTCTTGTCCTCACATGGGGTGTACTCGCTTAAGCTCACGTTGCATGAAAGGTAGGTTTTCGACTCTAACGACAACAACTCAGCGGTTTCATCGTCGGTGATGTGGTGGGATGAGAAGTCAAGGGTCTCGAGTTTCTCTGCTCCATATGTGTCTTTGGTGGGGTTACATAGGATTAAGAAGGTGTCTATAACGATTTTGGTGCTTGTCCGGAGGGTGATACCGCTGTGTTGCTAGGCTTCGAACAAGTAAGAGAAGGTACAGAGGAAGAGAGTCAAAGCTAAAGAACATAGGTTGGTGCTTTTGAAGAAGAAGGGTGAGGTTGTCTGAGGCTTTTAGGGATTGGATGTGGAATGGTATTTTGTAAAACCAACTATGGATGTGCTAGTTAGGAGAGTTAATCAATAAGTACAAGTCTGTCTCTTGCTTGCCTTAAAAAATATGAATATTTATTATGGTGCAGAGAAGAGTTGAAGACGAACACGTTCTTAGTACATAGAATAAAAAAGGTCAAAAAATCTAATATTGGAATAGTTACAAAAAGAAGCAATTAAATGTTTAAACAAGAATGGTGTTAAATGTGATTTGAGGGAGTGTTTGCTAATTAAGTAGCTATTTACGAGTAGCAGCATGTATTAAAAATGGCAAAGCACAATTTCTTTTATTGTTCCCATCAAAGAACTTGGTTGGAGAGAGGAACAGACGACAAAAGCTTAGTGACAGTCTTTTAAGTCTACATTCAACAGTAAAACCTAACTTACATGTAACGGCACGTGTAAAACACTCCCTAATTTTCATTTTAAAAAGTCTTAAATTAAACAGATTCATGAAATTTTAGCCCTTTTATGAGCAAGTTACAAGTTTAAGTCCTAAATTGATCAAACTCAAAAAAATTAAGCCTTAATTTGAGCTTTTAGCCTCGAATTTAATAGATATGACAACTTTTGTGATTTAAAAAAGAAAAAGGAAAACAATAAGGAAACCTTGGACATTGTAGGATGTAGTAATGTAATCATAAATGTTGGGAACTTAAGATAGAATCAAATTGGTCTAGTTTTGATGGCACTTCATGTAGAGATTTAATCCCCTTAAAGTCAGGATCCGTTCATATCAAATCATCAAGAATTGAATAAAAGCGGAAGCATACTTGAATCCATTGTGAAGTCTACACCGAAGTCTTGCAGTTTATCTTCCAAATTGGAACGTAGCCTTTTTTTCAGAGTTTTTCCCTAATTCTCTATTTTTTCTCTGATGGTGGGATATCAGAAGGAATTGTACATATATTTAATTTGGAGATTATAACCACTTTTATTAGGGTAAAATCCTAATCTAATTTCTAGTTTGGCCTATCGTAAAACTAGAAATTATATACCCGATCTCTACATGTATAAAGCCCATACTTAAAATAGATGCATAAATCGTAAAATACAATAACCATGTAAGACCACTTTAATCAATTGGGCTCAACTTTATACAATAGCCATTATACACAATTATAAACATATAATCCCACATGTTTGATTAAAAATCCTTACAATCTCTCACTTAAGCTATACGTGTTACCTTAAAATTGTGTATTAACCTTATGAGTACTTAGAATTTTTCTATCATTACTGTATGCATCCCCAAACAATTCGGTCCATCAATCATACCAATATAGGATCAAAACGACTTTTACTACATTTAACGTAACTAGACCCATCGATGGTCACATATGCTGATATAACTAAATGACACGAATCAAACATGGATTTGTAGTATGGAAATTATAAGCAGTGAGATCTTAGCATGCTTATTTCCAACTGGTCCAACCTTATGCTTTATTGAGATCAATCTTAAATAAGTTCAGAGATAAAATAAACAAAATTTCTTAAAACTGAAAATAACCTCGAACAAATTAACCAAAAACTGTATCCAAAATGATAGTAAAAAATGTCTAATATGAAAAGTATCTACAATACAGACTCCCACTGAAACTATATATCCTGAAAAGATGCAACACCCATATGAGCAGTGTGCTCATGAAAAACCTTGGGTGGCACTCCTTTAGTAAGCAGATCCGCAATCATGGAGTTTAATCCAATGTGTTATATAGACAATTGTCCACTCTGAACTCTCTCTTTAACAATTAGGAACTTGATGTTAATGTGCTTCGACTTTTTCGAGCTCCCATTGTTATTGGAATATAGCACTGCTGAGTTATTGTCACAAAATAACTTAAGTGGTCTTTTAATAGAGTCCACAATGCACAACCCCGTGACAAAATTTCGCAACCATATTCCCGGTTGGATCCTTCATAACATACTATAAACTCCACTGCCATAGTGGAAGAAGCTATAAGTGTCTGCTTAGCACTCTTCTAGGAAATAGCTCCTCCAACAAGCAGGTAAATATAACCCGAAGTGGATCTCCTACTATCTTGGCATCTAACAAAATCAGAATCGGAATAACTAATGATCTCCAGCTTATTTGATTTTCTATATGCGAGCATATAATCTTTCGTTCTCGGCGAGTACCGCATGACTCGTTTAACTGCTTTCTAGTGATCCAATCCCAAGTTACTTAAATATCTCTATAGCATTCTAACAATGTACACAATATTCGAATGCGTACAAACCTGAATATACATTAGACTTCCTAAAGCCAAAGCATAAGGAATCTTCTGCATTTCCTTAGCTTCAAAGTCATTCTTGGGGTATTGACTTAAACTGAACTTATCTCCTTTAGACACAGGGGTATCACCTGGTTTACAATCCTGCATGCCAAACTTTTTAAGTACCTTTTTGATATAGATCTTTTGTGATAATCTAAGAATTCCTTGAGAGCGTTCCCGATCTATCTGAATCCCAGGTGTCAACAAGATCTTTCATTTCAAAACTTGCAATAAGTCTATATCGTTAGTAGCAAGCAACATGTCATCCACATATACAACCAAAAAAATATCCTTACTCCCACTGAACTTATGGTATATACAATCATCAGCCAAGTTTATTTCAAAACCAAACGAGATGAAAACTTGGTGAAATTTGTAATACTATTGACGAGATGCCTGCTTGAGTCCATAGATGGATTTCTTTAGTTTGCAAACCATTTGCTTTGCATCTCCTGATACAAAGTTTTCTGGCTGTACCATATAAATTGTCTCATTAATGTCACCATTGAGAAATAATGTCTTAACATCCATCTAATGTAACTCAAAATCAAAATGTGTCATTGATGCCATTATTATCCTGAAAGAGTCTTTCGAAGAAACCGAAGAGAAAGTATCTTTATAATCAATGTCTTCTTTCTGTGTAAAGCACTTTGTGACAAGAAGAGCCCTGTACCTTTCTACATTGCCTTTCGAATCCTTCTTGGTCTTAAATAGCCATTTGCAACCAATAGATTTCACACCTTCAGGAAATGGTACAAGGTCCCAAATATCATTGTCCTTCATGGACTTTATCTCTTCATTCATGGCATCAGTCCACTTTTGAGAGTTAAAACTTTCCATGACTTGATGGAAGTTGATTGGATCATCTTCCACCATACCAATGTCAACTTCATGTTCTTGAAGAAATACAATATAATCATCTGGAATTGTACTTCTCCTCTCTCTAGTGGATCTCCTTAATGGCACAGGTTCTTAAGGTTGTAGAGTTTGTTCTTCTAAAAAAAGTTGTTGAATTTGGAGAGGAGTTTCCATGACATTATCTTGATCTGAAATTGCTTCTTGAGCAATGTCATGAATGGAAACCTGACCTTGATCACTGTCAATAGCAATTAGAGGAATTTCAACGTGTTCCTCTTCAAAAACAAAGTCCTTAATCCTTTCTCCCCTCGCAAACTTAACATCCTAAAAAAAATCAGGCATTTCCAGTCTAAAAATTCCCTTAGTGGTGGGATCATAAAACTTGTAACTCCGAGATCTTTTAGAATATCCAATAAAGTAACAATTGATAGTCCTTGAGTCTAGTTTCTTTTCATTTGACCTATAAGGCCTTGTCTCAGCTGGACATCCCAAAATGTGCAAGTAGTTTAAACTAGGCTTCTTACCCTTCCAAAGTTCATAAGGGGTTTTATTAGTTGCTTTAGTTGGAACTCTATTAAGTATATATGCTGCGGTTTTTAGTGCTTCTCCCCATAGTGATTCTGGTAAGGTAGAATGATTAATCATACTTCTCACCATATCCTTAAGCGTTCTTTTTTGTCTTTCAGCAATACCAATCATACTAGGTGAACTTAGCATAGTATACTATGGGATGATACCACATTCCTCTAGAAATTTAGCAAATGGTCCTAGACGTTGTTCACCTGATCCGTCATATCTATCGTAGTACTCGCCACCAAGGTCAGATCTCATGCTTTTAATCCTTTTATTGAGTTGGTTATCAACTTTCGCCTTAAAGTTTTTGAACATGTCCAAAGACTATGATTTATCATGGATGAGATAAATGTAGCTGTATCACGAGAAGTCGTCGAAGAACGTTATAAAATACAGTTGACCATTCTAAAATGCAGTAGAGAATGAACCAAAAATATCCATATGGAAAATTTCTAAGACATATGAAGCTCTATTGGCACCCAATCTCCTAACATTTGTTTGTTTCCCCTTAATGCAACTAACACAAGTATCAAAATCTATAAAATCAAGAGGATTGAGAATTTCTTTGGACACAAGTCTGTCAATTCTCCTTTCGAAGATGTGACCTAATCTCTTGTGCCACAACGAGGTAGAATTCTCGCTAATTAATTTACACTTTAAACTTCGTGTACCCATATGCAAGGCTTCATTAAATGTAGCATTAGTGTCAAGCATGTATAGATTATCATAACCTAATAAAGAACCGACACCAATCAAATTTGAATTTTGAAGGAGACTAAATATTCAATTTCCAAATGAACAACAATAACCAGATTTGTCTAAAGCAGAAATAGAAATCAAATTCTGTCTAAAAGACGGTAACACAGAAGTCTCAAATAAATCCAAATAAAATCCAGTTCTTAACAATAATCTAAAAGTCCATATTGCTTCGACTTCTACCAGCTTGTCATCACCTACATAGATTTATCTTTTACCGTCACTTGGTTTTCGACAACTCAGGTAACCTTGCACAGACACACTGATGTGAGTCGTTGCACCAGAATGTAACCACTATGTATTAGATTCTGGTGCACTGATTCTGGTGTTGCATTGATTCTGGTGGTCAGCTCCACAGAAGTAGCAGTCATTTGGATTTTCTTCCTTTTGTTGTTTCTTTTGTGTTGCCAAAACCGCAGCTTCCTTAGTTTCCTTTCTTTTATTCCTTTTGTCCTTAGATGTTGTGGCTAAGTAAGCACTTTATGTCTTATCATGATTTAACCTTTTCTTTTCTTGGACACAGTGTGAGATAAGCTCATTAAGAGACCATGTCTTCTTTTGATAGTCATAGCTCACCTTGAATTGACTGTATTGTGCTGGGAGAGATATCAAAACCAAATGCACTAGTAAGTCTTCGGATAATTCCAATTTAAGTGCTTTCAATTTTGAAGCAATGTGAGACATTTCCATAATGTACTCTTATGTTTCCTTTTCCTACATACCTTATTGAGATCAACTTTGCTAAAAGTGTACTTGTTTTAGCCTTTTCATTTTTGGCAAATATTTTCTCAAGATCCTTAAGGAAACCCTTAGTTGTAGTAATTTGATCAGACATAGTGCCCTAAAAAGCTTCTGGAACGGCACGTTTCATAATCATCAAGCTTATACGATTCGACATTTCCCACATTTCTATCTCCCTCTTTTGATCAGAGGTACTCTCATCAGTAAGTGAATTAACACTAGTAGAGATATTTACAGTAGAACCAGGAACTAAACAGAGAATAAAACAAATAAAATCTAATTACTCACATATACAACACTATAATATGTCAAATTAATTATATACAGATAATGGTAGGGCCCCATCACAAGATACCTAGTACAACATTAATATTTAGTCTTTGGATAGAAATACTAACTTGTAAGTGGTACCTTGTTGTAGTGATCAAACACTGGCAATAAGGCATGTCAAACAATAAACCTTTCTTTGGACCGATTTAATGTTCACATATTATACCGAATAATTACCACACATGTACCACCATAAGTGTATATGCAATTTAGGCCAAATATTAACTTTCCTTTTGGCCGGTCAATATTCGTATGAATAACATACATACAAAATTTTTTAACATTCTAAGTTACATTAATTTTCACAAGGAAGGTTGCTTTGGCCGTATGTTGCTTCAATTAATGTAATTTCAAATGCTATATCTTAAATTACCAAATTTTGAAATTAAAATACCTAGATTTTGTTTAAGTTGTAAGAAAGTGTCATAGCTCCAATTTCATGATGTTATGACATAGGCTATGACACTAACAATTCTGTCAGCTTAAATAAAAAATTGGGTCAAAATTTTACGAATCAAACAAAAAATTATAAATTAATCTGTATCATGCATACTAACAATAATACATTTAAAACTTTCCAAGATGCTAAAGCTTTAGGATTGTTTATGGTCTTTATCTAATGGTTAAAGAATAAAGGTAATTCTCCTCTTTATCCAAAGGTGAAGGCTTTATTAAAACAAAAAGGTGATGGCTTTTATTAAGAAACAGATGACATACTATTCTTGGATAAAAATTGAAAGCTTTTCATGAAAACCGAAAGTAAAATAAATGTTCTTAAAACAACCATCAACAAAGATTAGAGGCTTTTGAAAACTACCTTTCCAATACAACTTACCGTAGTCTTAGATAGTTTCCTTTTTTTAAAATACATAAAAAATAAATAAAGCATGATTTTTAGACCAAATCCATAGAATCAGTCAAATCCATATAGAAACAATTTCAAGATTATAGAAGACAAAAATAAACTATTATTGATGACTCGGTTATGAACAAGTCTCCGATACCATTTATAGAGTTTTAATCCCCTTAAAGTTAGGATCTATTCATATCAAATCATCAAAAATTGAATAAAAGCATAAGCATACTTAAATATATTGTGAAATTTATACTGAAATCTTGCAGTTTATCTTCCAAATTAAAACGTAGCTTTTTTTCAGAGTTTTCCTTAATTCTTTGTTTTCTCTCTAATGATGAGATATTAAAAAGAATTGTACGTACGTTTAATTTGGAAATCATAACATTTTTATTAAGATAAAATCTTAATATAATTTTTAGTTTGAATCATCATAAAACTAGAAATTATATCATAAAATTAAAAATTATATACCCAGTCTTTACCAAGCCCACACTTAAAATAGATGTATAAACTCTAAAATACCATAATTATAGACCACTTAAATTAATTGTACTTAACTTTATATGATAGTCTTTATACGCAATTATATACATATAATATATAAGCCTACATGTTTGATTAAAAATCCGTACACTTCGTTGCTTGACGACATAGAGAATGAATCCTTTATTCCAATTGTACATAGAACTAGAAGACAAACAAGTATCATCCCATTCCATTGAAGCCTCCTTTTCAAGTCAACGAGCAAGAAGGTAAGAGCAGATAAGAACAGAACTGATTAAGCAGAAGTCAAGGTGTTGGCAATATCAATGACGAATCGATATTTGACATCTGCATTGATGAGTCGTTCCATAGCCTTGTTCACGTACTCCATTGGTATCACCTCTATATCAGCAGTGATGTTGTGTTTCGCTGCAAAATCTAACATTTCCTGAGTCTCCTTCATGCCTCCAATGCAACTGCCTGCCACCATCTTTCGGCCTATATTGAAAACAGAAAAGAAAAAGAAAATGTAGTTTCGGTTATATCAAGTTCAAGTTCGGCTCGGCCTAATCTGAAGTTAATAAAAACTCAATTTCGGATTCAAACTGACTCAAATTCTGATAAAGAGTGTTTGTTCATTTCAACTTACCAACGAGTAAAGGAAAGACCGGTAACTCTAGAGGCTTATCGGGTGCACCCACCAATATCATCTTGCCGTGATATTTTAACAAGCCAAGCAGAGGCAGAACTGGGTGAGCTGCCGAGACTGTGTCAATTATACCATCTAAAGTACCCAATGCAGCCTAACACAACAAAGACCATCATACACAATAACATCGCATAAAGTACACATTGCATGTAACATCTAATGCTTAGACTACTTCGAACATCAATTTTTAACTAATATTAATTCCTATAATTGTGGTTAAATCATTTAAAAAAATGAGATATTACTACTTCCTCTTAGTAGTAACCAATAATGGGTACTAAAAACAAACCTGAATTTGGTTTACATCAGTGCCAAGTAGAAATGAGTCAGCACCAAGATGTTCAATGGCTTCTGTCTTCTTCCCAGGCGAGGTGCTAATGACCGTGACAATAGCTCCCATAGCCTTGGCAAATTTAACTGCAGCGTGACCAAGCCCTCCAAGCCCTACCACTCCAACATGCTTGCCAGGTCGATCAAGTTCATAAAATTTAAGAGGACTATACACTGTGATCCCAGCACAAAGAAGGGGTGCACTTGCATCAAGAGGCAGACTTTCTGGGATTCGGACCACAAAGTGTTCGTCAACCACGATCAGGTTCGAATACCCTCCGTAAGTTGTGGTCCCATCGTAGTACTTTGAATTGTATGTTTGTATCATTTTAGGACAGTAGTTCTCCAGACTGTTGGTACAGTTTTCGCATGACCGACAAGAACCAACCAAGCACCCAACTCCCACTTTATCTCCTACCTTGAACTTCTCAACATTTGATCCTACTTCCGTTGCTTCACCTACAATTTCATGTCTGATAATTGCATTTCATAAGCAAAATGTGTCAAGGCCAAAACACATGTTCTTGATAAGTCATAGTTGATTTTATTTTTTAATGCAATCAATAAGATTAAATTGTTTAAATTTCATTTTATGAGAGTTATAATTTCTTATTTTCAACTTCAACCAATAAGATTAAAATTTTTTAAATTCATTATATGAGAGGTATAATTTCTTATTTTCAATTTCATGAAACTTAATTAGGAAATTATTTGACATTGGTATGATTTTAATTGCATAGTTTTGTACTCCTATTTCATCTAAACATATATTCTTTAAGAGAGATATTAATTTTTTTGTTTTTCAAATCAACGTTTTGTTGTGAACGGTAAGAATTTTAAAAGATTAGTCAGTAAATTTTTTAAAAAATAAAAATATTAGACAATTTTAAATATTTTATCTTGAAATATTAAGTTTACACCATGAAACCTAAATGGTTCTTTTTCAACCATTTACACAGAAGCAAAATAAAAAAGGAAGAGAACTAACCCAGGTAAGAGGGGATAGGTAGAAACTCCCCACTCATTCTTTACACAATGAAGGTCGCTATGGCAGATTCCACAGAATAGCACCTTAATCTTCACATCTTTGTCTCCAGTGGACCTTAACACAATTACTCTAAATTTATTATTTGAAGCAATCCAACATATATAAGCACACAGGAAATGGTTTATTTCTTCAAGAACACTTTCATGGCAGAGCTTGAAGAGCTAAACTAAATTGAAGAGATGTAAAAT
>JANIIA010000190.1:55921249-55944505 GCA_027478495.1 Erythroxylum alaternifolium | reverse complement strand
TTAATTTAATAAACTATTAATTGTTATATAAATAATTAAAAATATATTATTAGTCATATAAATTTAAAATTATAAATAAGAAAAGAAGAAAATATAAAATTTAGTAAATAAAATATTTTATAAAAATACATTATTAGTCATATTAATTAAGAGTATAATGGAAAATAATATTTGTAGTAAAGGTTATTAATAGAAAGTAAAAATTTTTTAGCAGAAGCAGTTTCCTATCGTAATCCTCTTTTTACTTATTGATTTATGCGGTAGCATCACAATTTTTTCCAACTTTCAGTTATTCAGTGCAAATCTAAACATATAACTATATTTAAAAACTGCGATAAATAAATACTTATTTTTATGGTACCGTCCATCTAACGTAAGGCCGTCAATGAGACTTTACGTAGGATAGAGCCTAGGCAAATCACTTTATTAGTTGATGACTCAGTCAGACTCTTAACCTTATGAACAAAACAAAAAGTAGTGGCTGAGAAAAAATGATTAACGAATTAAATCACTTTAAGGAAATATCTAATTTTTTTAATTTTATTTATCTTAATAATATAAAATTAACTAATTTTTTAAAATTAACTAATTTTTATAAATTAATCAATTTTATAAACCATAAAAATAGGTTATTATTTATTTAATAGTTTCTTTTTTAATTAAAATTTTTCTTTGATAAGTAATTAATAATGATAATAAATATGCTCTATAATTCGATTTGAAATTTATTATATATCCGTTTTATAACAGTATAATATCGATTAAACTATATATTAAACATTAAAATTTAATTTGATGTTTAAAATATGACGTTGGTACTCACCAAAATTGTATAATAAACTTATGCATACTCTACAGCCCCGTTGCAATAAAATTTAAGAAGTAATTTAAAATTGATAAATTGTTATATATTTTATAATTTATTATTAAAAGTAAAAAGAAATTGAAGATGAGAAGAGGGAGATAAGTAGTTAAGACCATGTGATTTTGGTACAACCAGACCTGCACCAGACAGACCCACCCTCGTCGTGTTTTTGTATCGCGTTGTGTGAGAAACAGGTAAGAGCTACGTGGAGACACTGTCGTATGCAAAATTGTTTACTCCACATAGATTCTCCGTCTCCATCGTCATTTCTTGTTTGTCGTCTTCTGTCCCTCTTGGGATTCCCTTTAATATGCGGTCAGAAATTAACGAGTTACATACGAGTCCGTAGGGTTTTGTGGTCCACAATTATTATTAATGGAATAGAACATTTAAGAGAAGCGTTTATAGTAAAATGAGATGAAAGAGGAAAGTTTTATATGACATTTTATTTTATTTTAAATAATAAAAATAAAAAATCTACAATTTAAGAATTTAGGACATAATATAAAAATAAACAATTTTACATTATATATCATTATAAACTATTCGTCTAAACAACATTTTATTATTACATTATCCATTCTTTTCAAACAATAATTTTTTAATATTACATTTATGTATGTTTCATTATATTATTATTTTATTTTATTTTATTAAAAACTTTACGTCCAATTAAATATAGACGGAAGTCGACCTTTAGATTTCGGGTTTACTTTAACTTACCATTTTGTAATTTTAAATTTTAAATTTTAAATTAATTAAATTTAGTTTATATTTAATTAAATTTACGATAATTCAAATCCAATCAGACTAAATTCGAATCTTAATTAATTGTAACCAATCAAGTTTGGACTATAATTAATTGAGATTAGGCTCGAACCGACCCGACTTATAGTCCTTGTTCCTCCTTAGTATTGTAGTTAATTGTAGGAAACAATTAATTACTTAATCATGAAAGTGTAAATTTTTCATTTCTATTTCTTAGATAGTTAAAATTATTATTGTGAAAGTATTAAGAGTGAAGGTATAAAAATATGATCAAATTAGAAAAATATTAAACTGAGGTTTGTCTTTCTTTTTTTGTTCTATGTGTGTTATTAAAAAGTTTAGAAGTTATAAATTATCGTTTAATAAGCTCAATATTTCATTCAATTAATTATAATTCTTCTTATGATGTTATAAATTATAGTCTAAACTATGGTAATATTTGTATTATCTTTAATTATATTTGCATGTTTAATTTGTAATTATTGTTCTAATTAGCCGTTTATAATTAAAACTTTGGTTGGAATTATTTCATATTATATATCCCATTTTTATTAGGAATGTGTCGGTAGGTTTAGTCTGATTCGATATTCGCTGTAGACAATTCGAGATTAAGTTATCATAAACGATTCATTTTAGTTTAAATCGACTAAAATAATATTATTTTAAGTAATTAAATCAAAATGGTATAATTTTGGATAATTATACTAAAATGATGTCGTTTGATAATAACGTCGGTTTGTAATAAGAAGTCGAGCCATACTTTGAATTGAGTCTTCGTATTGATCAACTCAAATTTATTTTGTTAATTTCAGACTAAGATGAGTTATGCAGAACTTTACTTGCCAACCCTAATCTTTACATGAGATTGAATTAAAGTTGCTTGATAGCTTAACCAGATAACCCTTGTTATTATGCCTAGCTGTATAAAGCTGTTTCCATTCCCAATAACTCTTGCCTTAAGGTAAAGCAATCGATGGCATCCTCCGTTTCTTCATCGTAGTAAGGTTGATGCAACTGCAGACTGACGATTATACCGCCATTGCAATTGTTGTTATTGGTGGGATAGTCTCATACTTACTTGGAGCAAATGTGAAAACCTGAAAAATACTTTAGTGCATGTGAAACCATCTGAGAAGAAGTAGAATTCAAGTGATGCTGAGCAGGAAGCAGCTTGAACAAATTAGTGTGTTCACACACAAGAAGAAAATGTTGCAAGCCGTCGTTTTAATTTAGTCACTTGGTTACTGCAACTCAAATTTCCCAACCGTTTCTAAACAATGATTTTATAGATTGTAACTTCTACTTGGCGCAAGAAGCTGGAATAGCTCAGTTGGTTAGAGCGTGTGGCTGTTAACCACAAGGTCGGAGGTTCAAGCCCTCCTTCTAGCGACTATACTTTTCCGTTCATTTTTAAGTTTTCAGCCTTTTTTACATAAAGTTCTTGAATTTTACATTTAATTCCTAAAATTTTAAAAAATATTAATTATTTTGATGAACTTGTAAATTATAATTATGCAACCTCAAACTTTCATTTTCACAACTTAGATTTGGGTTGACTCGACATTTTTTTTCCAAATTTAAAAATTTACAAAAGTATTATTTTATTTAAAATGACATCATTTTAAAAAAGTTTTAGGCTTTGAATTAAGTTAGGTCCGATAATCTGAATTTGAAACTAGCTCGAAACTTAAAAATTAAAAACAAAAACTCAAACCGGAGCTAAAATTCAATCGAATCGAATCGAAGCTATTGACTTCAAATCAAACCCAACCGGACTCAAATTTATTTGGCAAGCCTAAGTACAATGCCCTATCAAGCTGGAGTTACTTTGTGGCTAAGAAAAGTGAGGTTATGGACAGTCCTTTTACAGCTTTTCTCTAGAAAATGAAAAATAAATGGTAAGGATAATTTCTGATATTTTATATTTGTCTATTATTTTTTATTATTTTTTGATTTATAAGTGTTTCAGCCTATTTAAAAAAACATAAAAATAAAAATTTAAACAAAACATATTATAATTTAAAACATCTTTTTAATATAACATCTTGCAGTTTGTTTTTATATGATAAAATATCAAATAATCTTATTCCATAAAATTATTAGATTTAAAAGAAAAAAAGTAATTTTATAATCTAAAAACAATTCAAAATTTCATATGAATTTTATTGGATAAAAATAATGTTACTTTATTAAATTTAATAAAAACAATATTGTTGTTACTCATAATAAAATAGGGTCATTGGTAATCCAAGAAAAATTGGATCGAAAATACGTGTTATTTTAGATTATAAAATTATTTTTTAATGACTATATTTTCATTATATTTTTTCATGTAGATTGTTCAGAAACGACCTTAGTTAAAGATAAGGTTGCATACTACTGAATCTCTCCAAATTTTGCCTATCGACGAAATTTTTATTAAGTTTTGCCCTTTAGGAAGTGATCGAGTTGGTGGAGTAGGTGTAGCAATTTAGAGCTAGCTGCAGTGGTCTTTGCTTTGAAAATTTGGAGACATTATTTGTATGGTGAGACTTTTCAGATCTTTACTGATCATAAGAGTATGAGATATTTGCTGAGTCAGAGGGAGTTGAATTTGAGGCAGAGGAGATAGATTGAATGCATGTACAATCATTACATATGCAAAATTTACTATTCACATGTATATATAAATGCATGAACATAGCTAGACAACGTTAAACACTCCTAACCTGTTCCAAATTACTATCTTACCCTTCCCACCGGTGATGGAATGTTACAGTAGGGGTATGGAGTCAAAAGGTCTTGTGTTCGAATTCTCTTATTTACACTCTCTCGATCAAGCATGTTGTAAAGGACTTACCTAGTGTAGATTACCCGGTTATCATGATATGCAGACTATTGTGTCAATCTGAAGTTTTTCCCGGTATTCATCCAAAGAATAACAGCTGCGAGTTCTTCCGTTTAAAAAAAATTGTTATTTATATTTTTATTTTAAAAAATAACAATTTTAATTGTGTGGATTGAATAAACTTTTTAGAATTTTAAATTCTATCTAGAGTGTATCAACTCTAATTTTGAATATTGATTTTAAACCGAATTGGATTAAAATTTGATAAAGAAGAAAAAGAAAATCCAATAAGTATTTAATATTTATTAATATTGGAATTGAAAATTTTGAAAATTGTGGGTGGGACATCTCGTACAATGGCGCCATCCTAGGATGCTGACAATAACAGAAAATCAAACAATTTCTTCAACCACCGAAATCCCATCTTCTCCAACCACAGATGCCATAGGTCCACCACTCAAACTCAGTTTCCTAAGGAACCTGTGATAACACAGAGACCAGAAATGGCAATGGCAATGGCTCTTCGTCGTCTCTCCTCTTCATTCGATTTGCCCGTTCGCCCTCTCTTCCGCGCTACTTCTCTCTATTACAAGGTTCTCTTTTTTCTCTGGTTCATGAGTCAGTGGACTTTTGTTGGTTGTCTGGCTTTGAAATTTTGAAATTTTGTTTGTTTTTCTTGTTTCACTTGGCAAACAGAGAAAACCCTGTTTGTTGACGGCTCTAAAAGAGTTGGGTTTCTGTTATTATTCATAATTTATTGTATGGATTTTGCAGTCTTCGTTGCCTAATGAAGCAGTGTACGAGAAGGAGAAGTCTGGTGTCTCTGTAAATCTCTGGCAGAAAAATCAATCCCCTACTGTTTTTCTTACTTTTTGTTCATTCTTTGTCATCTTCTTCTCTTTCTTTAATGTTTTTCCGTATAAAACTATACAGGTTTACTGAATTTTCTTTTTCACTTACAGTGGCCTAAGCAGCTTAATGCACCGTTGGAGGTGGTGGATCCTGAGATTGCTGATATTATTGAACTCGAGAAAGCACGTCAATGGAAGGTCTGTGACAAATCTCTCTGAATATGTAGACCATATATTTTAGTTACTACGCTATTTAGTTGATTGGAGTATTATTTAATGTGAAATTTCAAGTACCGGTCCAAAGAAGAATCAAATGTTTGTTGTTTGATTGAGGAATCACGGGTGCTCTTATTCGGTTTTCTCTGGTTTTTATTGACAGAACTGAGAATATGAGTTGAAAAGACCGTACCTGAGATTTTATAAACCTATGAATATATGTTGGGTTCAGTTCCTTCACTTACCTGTAATCTGAGGAACATGCTTCCATCTTTTGGTATTAGAGAATTATGAGTACTAGCTTTTGCCCAATGCTACCTTTCTACTGCTCTGGGGCTTCAAATCATTTGTCTTTTGAATGTTATAGTCACTGTTTACTCTAAATATGGTTGTCTAATCATTATATATTTTTCTTGTTAAGGGTCTTGAACTCATTCCTTCTGAGAACTTCACATCCGTGTCGGTTATGCAAGCTGTTGGATCCGTCATGACCAACAAATACAGTGAAGGATACCCTGGTGCTCGATACTATGGAGGAAACGAGTATGCCTGCCATTCTTAGTCTCTAGTTAATCATCCAAATGAGCAATGTACTAGCGATTGGCTTCCAATGCCATAGTTATTAATTTAATATTATTAGTCTACATATGTAGTTCTTAAACTTCCTTGCTGACAATGGTGGAACTTTACCTTTCAGGTACATTGACATGGCAGAATCATTGTGTCAGAAACGTGCACTGGAAGCATTTCGATTAGATCCCACAAAATGGGGAGGTGGAAATCTCTTATTCATGTCTGGGACTAGAAATCCTAGTTCATGATTTCCTTTTTCTAGCTTCATTTTCTGAACTGTTAGTGTTTACTAAAATGCACAGAAACTTGTGCATTTAATTGCCCAAACTTCAATGGTTAACTTATTCTGGTGGAGCATTTAAGGGGTGGGTGAGACTGTGTAAGTAAAGTTAGCGAGCTATAAGACTTAGGCCTCAATGACTACTAATTTCAATAGTAAAAGGGACATAGTGCTTTCCATGTTGAAGTATGAAATGTTTGTGAAGGGAGTTTTGATCTCACCAGGTTCTGAAAATATTGGTTTACCTTTATGTTTCAGTGAATGTGCAGTCTCTATCTGGATCTCCAGCTAACTTTCAAGTATACACGGCTTTGCTCAAGCCACATGAGAGAATCATGGCACTTGATCTTCCCCATGGTGGGCATCTTTCACATGGCTACCAGGTGATTCTGACTCCCATGCAGCTTTCTTCTATACCAACTTGTCTTATCGGACTTCCGAAGTGTTTCTAATGCATTATCTTTCTAAAATTTCTGGATTTACATGAGTTCTTATCTTGATGCTTGGATGTGTGCTCAGTCTCTTTCAATGAGAATGAATATACCTGCGGGGGTTTGTGACACTGATTAGCGAATGCATTGACATTCTCCAACATATTGATTCAAGTATATTAACTAACATTTTGCTTTCTGGTACCTTAAAGAGCAATTCATAACTCATTAATTATTTGGCTATTTGTAGACGGATACAAAAAAGATATCTGCGGTTTCAATATTTTTCGAGACAATGCCTTACAGATTGAACGAGAGCACTGGTTATATTGATTATGATCAGGTAGCATATTTCTAATCCTTGTAACATTGTTCCTCTTTATAGTATAATCCTTGTAACTAGTTCTGAGTTCTTGGAGAACTGTTATCTTGGATCAAAAATTTCCATGCACCATAATACATATCAATTATCCATATTCAATAGAAAGGAATTTGTGACGTGTGTAGTAATAAATTGCAGCTTGAGAAAAGTGCAACTCTCTTCCGACCAAAGATAATAATTGCTGGTGCTAGTGCTTATGCACGTCTCTACGATTATGCCCGTATTCGTAAGGTATCCTTTTCAGTTCAGCATCTAGTTCTTTTCCTCCTGTTCTGATCTCATGTTGTTTGTGTGGTCTGAGTTATCTAATTTGATTTTTATCAGGTCTGCGACAAACAAAAGGCTATAATGTTGGCAGATATGGCACATATTAGTGGGCTGGTTGCAGCTGATGTCATTCCATCACCCTTTGAGTATGCTGATATAGTGACTACTACTACTCACAAGTCACTTCGCGGCCCCCGCGGAGCTATGATTTTCTACAGAAAGGGGGTTAAAGAGATTAACAAACAAGGGAAGGAGGTAGTTTCTGAAAGAAACTGCAAACTTAGGAGTTACCGAGCAAATTTTCCATTTTCTTCTGATACTATTTTGCACAATTTCCGGATGCTATTATTGAATGGAGTTAACATCAATTTTCTTTTGGGATCTACCTCAAGGTGTTGTATGACTATGAAGACAAAATTAATCAATCTGTATTTCCTGGACTTCAAGGTGGTCCACACAATCACACAATTTCTGGTTTGGCAGTTGCATTGAAACAGGTGGGCAGAACATATGTGATACTTCCTTTCTCCTTGCAAGGTTTATTTATATATACTTTCCATTATCTGAAATGGCAAAAAAGGGAGCTTAAATTTGGCAAAATGACCGTACATGTGAGGCTAAATTTACTTGAAAGTGTTCCTGATTCAAAATCCTACTGTCGAATAAAATGTTTCAACATGCCAAAAGCATCATCAATCTTGACTCACTTTCTGAACTGAGCTTAACAAACAGTTCTATGCAATTCAGTTGCTGCTGCTAAGTTAGTAGCTAAAACATGAGAAGATGTACTGCAAGAACGAATTAAGTTCATTACATTTCTTTTCTGTGTGTGACAAAGTAAGTCAAAATCTTCTGGAACCATGTTTTTCTTTTGTGTCCCTTCCTTTTTGTAAGTACATTTCACCAAATTGAGTATGCCATATAACTCTCACTTTTGTCTTCTGTTTCAAAGTTACCGTTTTACATGTTCCTATCCTATTGTTGCAGGCTACAACTCCAGAATACAGAGCATATCAACAGCAAGTTCTCAGCAACTGCTCAAAATTTGCACAGGTTTCTCACTAAAAGAAGTTGCGCATTTTGATACTATCACATCACATATTATAAGAGTTGAGAAGCTTGAGTGATCTTATATTATTCATCAATTTGAAAGTCAGACAATTCTTCCATTCTTCTAACAGTTTTAAGTCCGTGTGGATTTTGCAGACTTTAGTTCAGAATGGATATGAACTTGTTTCAGGCGGAACTGAGAACCATTTAGTTTTGGTGAATTTGAAGAACAAGGTACCAGGAATCTCTTCTTCTTTAGTTTTAGCACTTGAAACAGTTTTATTGAGCAACAAATCAAGTAGGAAGATATTGCTTAACATAATTCTTGGTGTCCCAGTATGATTCAACGTATTTGTTCCATCTAACCTATACGAATTCTCTGTTTTCTTGTTACAAAACGTAACTGGATTAGAGCTTTTCCTATCTACAGGGCATTGATGGCTCCAGAGTTGAGAAGGTGCTAGAAGCTGTTCACATTGCTGCAAATAAAAACACCGTTCCTGGGGATGTGTCTGCCATGGTTCCTGGTGGCATCAGGATGGGTAAATGATTTCTATACATGGCATCATGGTTTGGAATTGCAGTCCACAATAGTAATTGCGTTTACAGTCCGAATTCTCTTGTAGTATAACTTGCAGTCTGCAATTTAAAACCTGGCCCGGGGTATTTGCTTTCTATACAATCTATTCTGTGTGTTTGATGTAACCCATTGCACTTCAGGAACTCCTGCTCTTACATCTAGGGGGTTTGTTGAGGAGGATTTTGCCAAGGTAGCAGAATATTTTGACTCAGCAGTGAAGTTGGCAGTGAAGATCAAGGCTGAAACCAAAGGTTAAGTCACACCTGTTTAGGATTTATGTGTCTGATAACTCCCATTTTCTTGGATCGTGTCGTGAATGACTGTTTCTGATAGCAATTGATCTATAGACTTGTATCTGCTAACTGAGATTGTACAACTTCAATAAATCAGGGACAAAGCTGAAGGACTTTGTGGCTTCAATGCAATCACCTCACTTTCAATCAGAGATTGCAAAACTCCGCCATGATGTCGAAGAGTATGCCACGCAATTCCCAACAATCGGGTTTGACAAAGAAACTATGAAATACAGGAACTGAAGAATCAAAGAACACTGCTTCAGGTAAGACCTGCTATAGCTTACCTATATTACTTGACAATCTGAAGATCCATAGACAACAATTTGTTGTTCAATCTACACAAGATGTTTGTTTTTTCTGCAGAGAACTAGACCTTGTTCCTTAAAAGCATATTCCGTTTTCCTGAATGTTCATTCTGTGGAACAGGCAAGCAGATACTGTTGAGTGAGTTTTTCTATCCACTGAATGTGAGGTTTCAACTCAAGGAGAAGCCAATTGATGAGCTTGTCTAGGGCTATAAAAAATGAACCTTACTCCTAGAAATTAAACTTGTAGTAGTGGAAATAAGAGTCGCTCCACAGAAGAAGGCAACTGAAAGTGTATGTAAATTTGCTACTAAGATTGATGGGGGGTTTTGTTTGTGGCGAATAAAATAAAATGCTAATAAAGCTAATAAGATTAAACTTAAAAGACAATCAATAATAACTAGTTTGGCGAAAGGAGATATCTATCATGGGAATTAATGACTGATCCTTTATACAATGATAATCAATTCCACTTTGAGTATTTATCGAGGAAACAAGTATTTCCTATCTTTCCTCACGTGTGGTTAACAAAGAATACCAGCGAACCAATTAACCCTAATTATTAGACGATCTAAGCCCAACATGAAAGATGAAATCTAACAATAGGATTAAGCAATAGAAAGATTAAGAAGTCAAAGTTCCTTTAACCACTAGCAATTAAGGGAGACAGCCTATTATTCTTCCTAAGATTTGATAACAATACCAGCAAAATTACTAAATCCTAGTTGCTACTTGATTAGCAATAGATTATCAAATACAATCAACTACTAAGCCTCTTAGCAATCATGAACGATAATTATGATAATAAGCATGAAAGAATAATAAAAGCAAAGTCAAAAATTAAAACAATAAACTCATTTAGATCTAACAGTTTTGAGGTTTTGAGGTTTCAGTTTCTTCGTCCAAGAATGAAATTAGCCATGCAGGGCCATAGAAGAAGCTCTAAGGTTTTGAAGAGAGGAGAGAGAGGTGTGTATTGTTTTTTTTTATTTCCCGGGGCTCCATGAATCCAAAAGAGAAATTAGGGAAAGGGCTTATGCATTTTCATAACCCCTACGGATTTGACCCTATCTACACCCGGACTTAATCTCTTATCGATTCTGTCATCATGCCGCAAAATAAGAGCTTGTGTGGAACCTTTTCGTTCTGGCTGATGGAACGTAACAAAATATTAAAATCGCGAAATATAAGAGCCAAAAGTACGGTAAGTTCGGCTAAAATATGACACCCGAAGGGCCCGCCCCTTCTTCTTCAGTAAAGCCGATTTCTTCCCCGCCTCTTTCACTTAATAAAAAATTAGTAGATAAAAACCTATAAAATCTCCGGAAGATATGCCAAATATTCTCTTTGCAACAAAATACTCAATTAAGGAAAATAATAATAATCCAAATAATAGTCTTCTTGGCTGAGGGAAGGGGCCTTTCAGCTGAAATTTCACGTCCAAGTTGGCTTAGGAACCTTCCTTAATTATCTCCTTATTATGTAGTAATCTCGCATATCTGGATTGGATCAGTGCAGCAACGTACACTTCAGGGCTGATTTCTGACCTCTTCTAGCCAGAATAACTAAAAACTTAAAACATGAAAGTTGTAGCTCTCTTCGTGGGCTTTCCAACGCCACTGGAACCATCTCAATCAGAGTTTGTATCTGTAAGTTATGGCCCAAATACGACAATGTGTCAGAAATGTCCAAATATTATACTTATCACAAATCCTCTGCCGGTGATGAATATTTACAAGCATAAGGATGTAAATAATACACAGATGAACTAAGACTAAGTAATAAACTCGATTTCCATTTCTGCAAGCGTTCACTTCTGTCAGATGTTTTTGTGTGCTGATGCAACCATCAGACGAAAGAGTAAACTGCATGCATTTGCCTTTAACCTTAAGCAACAAAGTAGTTCCTTAACTTTAGGCTAATCCGGCCCGATTATTTATTATAGCTCAACCTTTAAGAAGAATTTATCAAACTCAAACTCGAGTTTAAGTTAACTAAATTAAATTTGATCCGTTAGCTTTCAATAGAGTGACTTGAAAAAGTTTATTTTGAATCTTAACGTTTATAATACAATATAACTTGAATTTTAACATTTTAGAGCGTTTAAATTATATTATAACATTTTTAAAATGTTAATTTTAATTCTAAAGTTTTAAAGCGTTTAAATTAAACTTTAATATTTTTAAATGTTTAAAACAGATCCTAAATAGACAAAAAATTAATAGAGTTAACTCTATGTCAATATTTACATGATATTATTTTTATATATTTTTAATAAAAAGTAGGCTCTATGCAATTAATTTTTTAAATTAATTAAAAAATAGGTTCCAAAATAAAGGTTACCTTTTATACATTTCAGATAGTAAATTTCACTTATCATGCAATAATAAAGCCTATATTTATATATTTTAGACAATAAATCTTACTTGTCATGTGATAATGTGATTTATTTTTATTTAAAAATACAGAATAATATTATGGTAGCATTGTCGTAAGGAAGATAATCCCGTTAAGTCTTTCATTTATATTTTGAAAATGCTGAACATTTCAAAATATTAAGGTCCATTTTTTTATTTTTTGGTTAGCTTAAAAGGTGTTTTAGGAGAATCCCAATTATAAGAAGACAATTTTGAGCCATTCACATTCAGACTAATCTTTGCTCGTACTGAGTCAGCCTATAAGGGGTAAGGTGTTAACTAAATAAGTTTCTCCATTTTTAAGATTTAAACTTGAAACTTCTAACCACTTACACTATTTATGTTTACTTACTGTTACGGTCCGTTATAACCTAAATACAGCAACATTATTTAACTTTCTATGTACTTACCTAACATCATGTCTTATGTATCCAAAGATAATATTTATGTCCGCATAGAGGGAAAAGATAAGCAAGTCAAAAGAATGAAAGCCAAAACCACGTTTCACGCTCCAAATAGGAGTATATTCGGAGCTCTTCTTATGCTCAACATTGTAATGGCGTTGGCGTCACGCGTCTCTCTCTCCCGCTCGATACACCCTATCCTAAAACGAACTCCTCGTTCCCATTTTGCCCACAGACATTTTTCCAAATCCCTTCCTTGCCCTCTCTGGTCTTCTTCTTTCTCCTTCTGCCTACAAGCTCTTCACAAATCAACTCCTCTATCTCATTCCCACTCTCTTTCTCCTTGCTATTCTTCTCTCTCTGTACCTTCTATGGCTTCTGCTGCTGTTGATGGGAGCCTTCAGGCCAATCCTCTATTGCAAGACTTTGAATTTCCTCCCTTTGACGTGGTTCAGGCTGAACATGTTCGACCTGGAGTCCGTGCTCTTCTGACGAAACTTGTATGTTGTTTTCGAGTTTTCCAAGTTGTTTTTTTATTCTGGGTCTGGTTTCTTTTGTTCATTTGATGATTTGGTTAATGGGAAAGCCTCCTTTTCAAGGGAAAGTTGTGATCTTTTCGAATCTCGGACTGAGTTCCTGAATTGGATAATTTATTTGGGACTGGAACTTTTTGGATAGAGACTCTATAGTTGTGACGAGATGATGTATTGCTCGTTTATGGGATTATTTTTAATAACGTTGATGGTATCCGGGTAATGTTTTTGTAGGAGAGTGATTTAGAGGAGTTAGAGAAAACAGTTGAGCCGTCATGGCCAAAGCTTGTGGAGCCATTGGAGAAGCTTGTAGATAGGTTGAGTGTCGTTTGGGGGATGATCAATCATCTTAAAGCTGTTAGGGATACGCCCGAGTTACGAGCTGCAATTGAAGAAGTTCAGGTAATTATCATGGCGTGCATTTTAACGTAGGTGCTCTGATGTCTACAAAGATATTCCCACATAACTTGTGCACATTTTACTTTCTTTTAGTGATGTTTATTATGGAATATGAATTTGTAACTTTGATCCTGGGATATTGCTATTAACATGAACTACAAATAAGTGCAGGAATGCACATGTGTGTATCAATTTTAATATTGGGATCACAAACTCCATTTGCATGCCAGAGGTTATAGAATCAGCAATTTGTTAATTTTGTTTCAATTTTTCAGGAACCATTACATTGCAATGATTGTAATTTTATCAAGTTCTGTTTCTATTTAGGAGTTTATAGTGAAGAAGTTACCATATTTTATTTTTATCTGCATTGGAAGCATAGTATTTGTACTGTTCTCTCTGTTTTCGTGTACCCATGACCGTTACTTTTGGATAACAGCCAGAGAAGGTAAAATTTCAACTTAGACTGGGACAGAGTAAACCAATTTACAATGCATTTAAGGCCATTAAAGAATCTCCCGAGTGGCATACTCTGAGTGATGCTCGCAAGCGTATTGTGGAGTGTAAGTATCTCATGGTGTCTACTTTGGTTATATCCTATGCTTATATTAGTTATTGGTCTGTTTTTAATTTGATGGTTTAAGGATTCTTCACATTCCATTGTTTCATAATTTCCTTTATATTCTTCATGGTTTTGGTTGATCAATGCTTGCATGGTCAATGTAAAGATGGGGCTAAAAAGTTGGATTTGCTACCGCTTTTCTGCCTGTTAATGATATATATTCCAGTTCAGAGATGAAAGAGCCAAGTTCTGAAGTGAAGAAGGTGAAGGGTGTTAGAATAGGGTTGAAGGTTGATCCAGGATAGATGGGTTTATGTTTTTAACTTCTGTTTGTGAAATGTTGTTGTTTGTATTTAGCTATTTAACTCATAGATAATAGTCATTGGTTTTCTCTTCTTCTTCTTATTCATGTATATATACTTAGCAATGCTCATATTCAGTAATGAGAAAATCGGATATTAATCAATGCTGTCTGGGGGGGTTGACTTGTACGTTTCTTGTTAATATTTCCTTGCAAATGAAAAAGAAGTTGCTGGATATTACTAATATTGCCCTTGTTTCTTGCAGAACATTCTTCTGCATTAGAATACTCCTGTGTTTCACATCCTGTTGACACTTATATCTTCTGCCTGTACAGCGCAAATAAAGGAAGCAGTTCTTAATGGTGTAGCTCTTGAAGATGATAAGAGAGACGATTTCAACAAAATTGAACAGGTGCATCTATAATAATGTATTAATGCTACAACTTACAAACATCTGTGTTGATGAGGAATGAAGGATGATTTATTCAGAATAACTTCATTGTGTTAGATATTATGTTGAGAGTCTGCCGTTGAACTGGCTAAGTACTCTGAGTTTCATTACCTTTGTTATTTGCTTCCTAATTATGTGCTAGGAATTGGAAAGACTATCTCAAAAATTTGGTGAGAACGTATTAGATGCTACAAAGAAATTTGAGAAACTGATAACGGACAAGAAAGAAATTGAAGGATTGCCTGCCACAGCACTTGGATTGGCTGCACAGACAGCAGTGTCTAAAGTATGACATTTAACTAATGCATCTTTTGTTTAATATAGTCCATTTCCAACTCTAATTCATTTTCCTTTTGACTTCATGATGTTAGGGGCATAAAGATGCAACTGCTGAGAATGGACCATGGATAATAACATTGGACGCCCCCAGTTTTATGTCTGTCATGCAGCATGCTCGTAACCGTGGTCTACGTGAGGAAGTCTACCGTGCTTATATTACTCGCGCTTCAAGTGGCGATCTGGATAATACACAAATTATTGATGAAATATTGAGACTTAGATTGGAAAAAGCTAAGCTGCTTGGTTACAGGAATTATGCTGAGGTATGATGTATTATTGTTTGTATTCTCACATTGATATCCTAAGTTCTTAACTGAAATTTTTGTAACAGGTTAGTATGGCAACAAAAATGGCTACGGTTGAGAAAGCAGAAGAACTACTGGAAAAGCTGCGAAAAGCATCCTGGGACGCTGCTGTACAAGGTGACATGCCAACATATTTCTAGTTTAACTCTTGTGCAGGAAAAAGGTCCTTGTTCCTATGTTTTTGAGCTTTTGGCAAAGAGAGCTAGTACTAGGAGAGGTTCCACTCTCTTGGGTCACATTTATTAGGAAAGTGAGTCTTACTGCTGAGTCATTTCTTTGATAATTTTAGATATGGAAGACCTTAAAGTTTTCTCCAAAAACCAAGATGCAAAAGAAGCAAGTGACTTGAGTCACTGGGATATCAGTTATTGGGCAGAAAGGCTTCGCGAGTCTAAATATGATATCAATGAGGTTCTTTCTCCTTCTTTCACATACACTCGCACTCGCACTCACACTCAACACTCACACACACTCATTGTAATACAGAGTCAGTCACACAGCTTTTATTTGCACTTTGCTTCTGTTTTAACAGTTGATATCTAGTTGCACCACTGATTTTTTATGTGTGTCTTAATGGTTTTCATGCGACAGTGTCAACAAATTGAGGTGTTCCTCCAGTATGAAATACACTTAGTCTCAGTCAACCCTCTATGTTTGTTTTCCTGTTATTCTGTTCACTTTTTTGGTTGCTTGAAATAATAATATCTTGAAATCAACATTAAACCTGATATAATTAGATGGAATGATAATCTTGTAAGTTGTTTCCCTTATGTCTGTTTTCAAACGCACTACCATGTTTGGCTTTATTAGATGTTTGGGATGTAAAGAAAGAAAATTATATTTATGTGTAACAGTTTCTCATCAGTCAAACAATTTATGAACTTCCTAATTGCTTACTTTTGTGTTTCAAATCCCTCTGTTGTTTGCAAGGACAGAACTAACTTGATTCCTTGTACATTTCTCAGGAAGAACTACGACCATTTTTTTCATTGCCAAAGGTTATGGATGGTCTTTTTAACCTTGCAAAAACACTTTTTGGAATCAATATCGAATCAGCTGATGGTCTAGCTCCTGTAAGCAATACTTTAATCCAGCATCACTCCATATATCCATATATCCTTAAAGTGCATTTTTTGTGTTGTTTTACACTCATTAATGAATGGTTATGGTGATAGGTTTGGAACAAAGATGTTAAATTCTATTGTGTCAAAGACTCATCAGGTAGTCCAATCGCATATTTCTATTTTGATCCATATTCCCGACCGTCTGAGAAAAGGGGAGGTGCATGGATGGATGAGGTTGTAGGACGGAGTCAGATTTTGTCCCGCAATGGTACTGCTCCTAGGTTGCCAGTTGCACACATGGTGTGCAACCAAACACCACCAGTGGGGGATAAACCGAGCCTTATGACATTCCGTGAGGTGAATGTGGCTTAATATGCTCTTGATTGTTGTGCAGCCTTCTTTATTTAACAGTTGATGCTTTTTTCAGGTTGAGACTGTCTTCCATGAATTTGGCCATGCCCTTCAGCATATGCTGACCAAGCAGGATGAGGGTCTTGTAGCTGGAATCCGTGGGATTGAGTGGGATGCTGTTGAATTACCATCCCAGTTCATGGAGAACTGGTGTTATCACAGGTAGATTTACCAGTGATGCTGGTATTTGACTGGTGGATTTTATGTGTTGTTCCTTTGAGCTGCTGTGAATCAATCAAAGAGGGAAAATTTTCTTGCATTGTTCATAATTTTTAACAGCTTTAGTACATGATTCACAACTTTTAACAGCTTTAGTTGAAATGTGGAGATCTTCGCTCAAGGCTTAATAGGAAACTCTTTAGGCATTTTCCCTCCAACCAGCAACAAGATTTTGTGCTTCATTCTATTGTATTCTTGTAATTCTTAACTTTGAGGACATGAGCTCTTGCTGGAGTAATTAAAGTTTTTAAACTTAACCTGTAGTTAAGGTTAAAGAAAAGCAAATTCAATGTGATTATTTCATCGATCATCCTCATAATGCCTTTTGTCTGCTTGTCTGCTTGTCATCTATTTACTCCCATAAATCTTGGGATAATTTTTAGCTTTCTATTTGTGGTTGCTTTTATTCAGCAGAAGAAAATTATATTCTGTGCACCTGTTCTCTTTTTATTATTACAATGCACAAGTCGTTATTCTCATTAGAAATTTTTGCTTTCTTTGGAGTTCATGACTTAACTACTTTCCCTGCAAATATTTCTGGTTTTCTGATATTGTATATGTTTGCATTTCTTGCTATAGGGAAACTTTGATGGGCATTGCTAAGCACTATGAAACTGGGGAGAGTCTTCCAGAAGATGTGTATCAGAAGCTTCTTGCTGCAAGGACTTATCGTGCTGGTTCCTTAAGTCTCCGTCAGGTTAGTGGAATATGACTATTTATCTCTTCGTTTTCATGCATTTGTGTCTATTTTCTTGTTTATCACAGATTTCTTTTATAAAGTCCTCATTAGGGTAAAAGATGATGCTTTTGTGCTGCAAGGGCTGCAGCTAGTTTTTTATTTCTCCTTAGGTGGTTTCATCCCCCTCCCTCTTGTCCAGCCCCAGCCCCATGTCTATTTGTAATGGTTATGCAACATATGTTCCTAAAATGCACTGGTTGACTTAATAGGATATAATGATAAGCTTCATTTTGCTGAAAAAACTATCCAACAATTTATTAATTACATACGGACATACCATTTAATCGGTTAAACCACTTTAATATTTCAGTTAAAATTCGCTAATGTGGATTTGGAGCTGCACTCCAAATAT
This sequence comes from Erythroxylum alaternifolium, assembly GCA_027478495.1. Taxonomy (NCBI): domain Eukaryota; kingdom Viridiplantae; phylum Streptophyta; class Magnoliopsida; order Malpighiales; family Erythroxylaceae; genus Erythroxylum; species Erythroxylum alaternifolium. The sequence goes on along the minus strand of JANIIA010000190.1, from coordinate 55,926,317 downwards.
ATACCAGGCGGATCAGAGTCCATCTATGATGTTGATCAAAGGGTCTCCCAAAGGACGCAAGTGATCCCTCCTCTCCCAGAAGATAGATTCCTTTGCAGTTTTAGTCATATTTTTGCAGGTCTGCTTTACCATTAACGTTACTTGAGCTTCTTTTGTTTTAATTTTTACTTTATTGAACTTGTTATTTGTCCACATTAATTGACTTAATAGTTTCTGGGAATATTAGGGGGATATGCAGCTGGATATTACAGTTACAAGGTATGCTCTATCGTATGATGTAGCATTTTTCTTACCTTGGTTGATCTCTGTGAATATTTACTTCAATTATTTGTTAAGAGAATCTAAATGTCTCAGTTTTTTTCCCCTCCATTGTTTAATCTTGAGGCATGTGAATCACTTGGTCCAAACAAGTCCACTTGAGTTCACTCCATGTTCCTGTCTTATATTTCCATTGTTCAATTTAAAGAGAAAAGGGCGGCAAACATTTGGACTATCCTAGTTTTGATTTCTTGTCCCTTTCTGCCTTTATTATTCATCTTTGTCATCCTAAACAAGAAAACTATAATTGCAGTGGGCGGAGGTACTCTCTGCAGACGCTTTCTCAGCTTTTGAGGATGCTGGATTGGACAACAGCAAGGTATGGTTTTGGAAAGTTCTGTTCTGGATCAGCCACTGTAGCCTGTCTACTACTACAATTTTAATTTATTTGTCCTTTACTTTTGTTCATCACTTGCCATAAAGTTTTTGCATTCCATATATATATATATATATATCAGGTTTAGTAATTGTACTATTCTGGTTTTGTGCATTTTCGCACTCATGGAAAGCCTTAGCATATAAAACATTATAAGAGTAACCATTAATCTTGAAACTGAAAAACTTGAAGGATATTTCTTTGCCATGATTTGTTATTAACAAATAACAACTTATCAGTTGGTCATATGTGTAGAAACACGAACATATATGTGAACATCGAGATTTGGTATTTGATCTTCGCTGCAAAGTTTGTAACATTTCTACGTTGATATTAACTAATCTCTTTATTCTTAATGTCCTCTTCAAATACAATGTTGTAGAAAACTTAAGTGCTTTCATGAGTGCATTACCATAAGTAGAACTTCCTTTACTTCCTTGAGGATAATCTTTATGTTTTCAAATATGTTCCTGAGCTCCCTTATGTTAAATTTTGCAGGCTGTAGTAGAAACAGGACGCAAGTTCCGAGAGACCATTCTTGCCCTTGGAGGTGGAAAAGCCCCACTAGAGGTTAGACAGTAAAAGCCTTACTTTTTACTAACTGTTCTTTAGTGCTTCTCATATTCTCAGGCATTACAACATCGAACCATAGGTCATATATGTTTCCAGATGCCATCTACTGACATCCTTCCAATGTGATGATATCAATCTCCAGGTTTTTGTAGAATTCCGAGGCCGTGAACCTTCTCCTGATGCTCTACTCAGGCATAACGGGTTATTACTGGTGACAGCCTGAATATAAACTGGAATTGAAGATTTCTGAAGAAACAAGTGCTGAAAATCTTTTGCTTCTGTCAGTTGCTTGCTGCATACTGAGACGGGGAAATTTTAGTGATTCCAATGCCTTTGGAACAAGAACCTCAACAGCAACCTTTGCATTATTGAATCATGATTATATCCTCTGATCCTTCTTGTAGACAAATGAATACTTAAAAACTTTCCTATTTTTCCTCTACTCAATGGATTCCATTGGCTTGGTGATACTGAAATTTATACCCTAAAAGATTGCAACACTCAGTTTCATGTCTCAGTGCATATAATAAAAGATTTTACTTTTACAAAATCTGAGGATCATGGAGCTTTGCAATTCAAAAAGTTGCAATTTTGGCTTATGATTATGTTCTAAAAGAAGTTTTGACTTATGATAAAAGATTTAACTTATCATCTTATTAAGTAATTTATTTAAATACGGATTATTCAACAATTTAGTTAGCATTCACTTGAAGAAAGTATCTCCAAATTCATTTTTATCAAAAAATATGTTTTTACATAAATTAAAAATGTAATTAATGGGGTATGTATCAATAATTAAAAAATTGAACCAATTCGACTAATTCAATTGTAAAAATTTTGAATTGTTTAACTTTTTTGTTTGATTTTCAAATTTATGGTTTGATTTACTTTTTTGTTGATAAAAACCAATCAATTTATTAATTATTCGATCAGCTCTTTTTAACTAATAAGATTTTATAAACTAAAATTAATTAATTAATTTTTATCTACCAATATTTTTAATTAAATTTTAAATTAGTATGAAATTTTTTTCAATTATATTTTAAATTCTTTAATTTTTTTAATTTTTAACTAATTATAAAAATCGAATTGAAACTTTTAAATCTTAAATTTCTTACCTTAAATTATTTTGTATTAATTAACATTTTTTAATTAACACAAAATAATTGATAATTAACGAGGGAGCTTGCCTTCTAAGATACCGAATAATAATCTCAAGTATTGTACGGTAAAAGATTAAATATATATAAAAAGAAAAAATGTCAAACTGAAAAACCAACCAACCAACCAACCAATATTTCACCTGATAAGCAACGAACGAACACTCACGGCCACTGCCCACCGATTTCGATTCCAAATTCCCAAATTTCACCTTTCCGGATACAAGTTTTGGAAATTCTTCCTCGTTCTGTCTTTGCTGTTATTGGTGAAGTCAAGCTCAGATCTTTTCCCAAGCTTGTAGCTCTCATTTCTTCCAAGAATCAATCTGTAGAAACCGGAATTCAAAATGGCTCGAGCAGGAGGAATTACCAACGCAGTGAACGTTGGAATAGCGGTGCAAGCCGATTGGGAGAATAGGGAATTCATTTCCCACATCTCTCTCAATGTTCGTCGCCTCTTTGATTTCCTCCTTCAATTCGGTACCATGCACTCACCTTTATACTCTTCCTTCGATTTTTTGAGATTGATTGATTGATTTCAGTGGTACCCAATTCGTTTTTCGGTTGTGTAGAGGCTACTAACAAGTCCAAATTGGCATCGCTTAATGAGAAGCTCGATACTTTGGAACGACGTCTTGAGCTGCTCGAAGTCCAAGTTGGTACTGCCACAGCCAACCCTTCTCTTTTTTCAACCTGATTTCTTGTGTTTTTTCAACTGGGTACTGTTCTGGTTCTGCTGTAATTGCCCATAAGAACTAACTTGGTTCTCAAATATAGCGTGTGTTGTATTTGTTTGTCTGTAATATGTTCATCATTTTGTATCTGGGTTTAGGTCAAAACTCAGTCTTTCAACTTTTGTTCGCTAATATAATGCCTTATAGTGGTTGCTATTTACTGAGCAGCAAACTGCTGCACTCGCTTATGGTTTACTGACTTCCAAATCGATTATTCTGATTTTGGCATCTTATGCTTTATGGTAAACTGACAATTTTGGTTCGTTTTTGTGAATGGAAAATTTTGCTAAAGTTGTCTTTTCCGAACCTCTAAATTAGTATCCGCAGAAGGAGCATTTTATACCTGAACCCGATAGTTAGTCTGAACATCAGTGACTCGTTGAGAGCACAAGGCTACTTGATCTTCTTAGGTCCCTCATTACGTATAAGATCTTAAGAATATGCGAAATCTGTTATCTTGGAGTGGCTGAAATCTTTTTCAGCCTTGCATGGTAAAACAAGTGTAATATCATGAAAAATGAAATTGGTTTCTGTATTGGCTATCAAATTCCTAAACCAAAATAGTAGCAACATGGAAAAATAGTTTTTAAGCTTTAATGTCTGGCCCGCTGGACACCGAAAAGGAATAATAAAATGGCTGTTTGTGGTGATCCCACTTGGTTTCAAACTATTAAATCACCAGTGATTCATAAACAGTTAAATTGTTTGATCCGAAAAGGAAAGCAAAGGAAGAGAGAAAAGCCTACAAGACACTGTCTTATTGTAATCTGTGCCTTTTGTCTTGTGCTACATCTGTTATCCACCTGCACTCTACAAAGAAGTAAAATGATGATAATCTATTTCCCTAATTGCTGGCTACCAATTCTATTCATTCCATTTATGTGAGATTGTCATTTTGCTAGTGCAATGCTTTGATGTTCAAATTCTTCTGCTATTACATAGTTGATGAATTGAACATCAGACTGTAAATCTCAACATATTTCAATGAACAATTCTTCCTGTTAAAATCATCTCAGATGTTTACTTTGATAGCCTGTGAATTTTGAGAAGAAAAAAAATGAAAGATCATATTATAGCACGAGTTTGAGAAAAATTTTCAGAAATCATGCTAACAATACCAAACTTCTTTTACCAATTTATGCCTGTGTGTATGATTGTACTGAAAAATGCAAGATTGTACTAAATCCTTCAAAATTCTTGCTGCAGAATGAGATTCTTCAATTTGAAATACTCTGAATAATCAAATTACGCTTGGGTAATGAAACAGACAGCTACTTCCACAATCTCTTAAAGATGAATGTTGGAATTTTCCACTATAGTTTTTTGTAACTGATCATATGATGGTAAATCAGTAATCACTTTTTGATTGGGAGCCATAGCAAAACCATCTGCTATCTAGGCTCTGGAGGAGCCAAGACTTGTGTGTTAATTGGCGATGGCTCTGGTGGTGTTGGAGCTGGTGGTGATAGGGGAATTTTCTTATCTAGTGCTATTGAGAAGCGATTGGAACCTCCCAAGCTATAACCTCCTATGCTGTCTATGGACTTCATATATTCAGATGCATTGTTCTCTATAATCAGAGCATCTTCCAGCTCCCTGACAATGTCAGCCATGCATGGCCTATAAGCAGAGAAAGGCTCAATGCAAGCCAATGCCACTTCCACTACTCTCCACATTGCCTCTACATGGTACCCTCCTTTTATGTTCAGGTCAACAATTTCATCGATCCTTGACTCTCTTATAAAGGGTTTTGCCTGCAGTAAAGTGCTTCTGTCAATCGACACCATAACAGTCTCTAATGGGTTGTGCAATGAAGCAAACAAACACAAACATGGGCATGCAATACATCATGAAGCCTTAAATATAAGGTCCATGAGGGGCAACAGATATCTGAAGTGATATGTTGA
>JANIIA010000190.1:55900312-55921149 GCA_027478495.1 Erythroxylum alaternifolium | reverse complement strand
CATGGGCATGCAATACATCATGAAGCCTTAAATATAAGGTCCATGAGGGGCAACAGATATCTGAAGTGATATGTTGAATTTCTTTATAGCTTCTTCCAGGAAAAGCATTACGAAAGTCAACGCTTAAAGTATGAGAAAGAAACACTTGGACTCACCCATTCAACCAAACTCCACTCATTTCGTGGCCTCTGTATGTTGAGAGGCTCCCGACCACTAACAATTTCTAGGAGGACCACCCCAAAGCTAAAGACATCACTTTTTGCAGATAGATGCTGGGTTGAGTAGTACCTGAACAGAAATAGTTATGGCAGTTGGAACTGTTATTAGAGGTTGTGCTTGCATACAAAAAGCATGGGACTGGCATTGGCAATTATCTGGTCAGAAAAGCCTTTCAAGCAGCTGTGTTTTGCTTACAATTCTAGGTACTACCTATGCTCATGAAGAGGGTTAGAGTAAATACAGTCAAAGAAAATCATGGATTAAGCACAGATGGCATCCCCCTTCCGCTGAAGAAACTTAAAAGATTACTGGATGTGGGCAAATTTCACTTACTCTGGATCCATGTATCCTGCTGTGCCTCTTACTTCGAGTGATGCGCCACTATCCCCTTCTTGAGGAGCATATTTCGAGAAGCCAAAATCTGCTACTCTGGCATTCATGCTGTGATCTAGAAGTATATTGCTCGACTTTACATCCCTGTGTATAACACAACGTCCAGCGAATGTGTGAAGATACGACAAACCTGAAATTGTTAAAGAGACTTTAAGCATGTGTGGCAACATCTGTAGCGAGGCAAAGAAATGAAGAAGGATTGAGAAAAATGAAACAAAACAGAAGAAAATGATGTAGCTTAAGGAATCAGATAAAGTAATTCTATTTAAAAAAAAAACAGTGTCTTATGTGAGTCATTTTACTTTCCATCTTTCTTCTTTGCTAGTTTTGTGTTCTAACGTACTAGGGTATTCACGTTAAGTTTTCCCAAGAAACAGTTAGAGCAGCTGTCACTGTCTACTTGAACAAGAGTTTTTCCCTTATCCCAGTTTCTGCATATATCGTGTGAAGATTTACAGCTGCAGTTGTTATACTACTTGTTCTCCTTGATTTTGTCATTTGATTATGGAATGAATATCATTAAATAGCCAAGATGATTGGTTAATCTACCTTCTTGTCAGTACTTGCTTCTATTTCTTGGTGTGCTACAAACTTGCAGTCAGCCCTTTTACAATTGAGAGCTACATGTAATCTCATTGTTTTTCCTCACCTCAAGGTCTCTGAAACAATTGAAGAGGGAATGCAACTGACAGTAGTTAGGACATGTGAGCTTCTCTAATAAGTTCTAATTGTGGTTTATCAAATCAATCACGAGCTTGGTTTTTGGATAGGAAGTGATCACCAGACATATACTTCATTGGTTCATCTTACAAATCAAAAGAACCTGAAGGACCAACATTTTGCGGTTCCAAGACTTTTTGTAAAGATCAGTCTTCATGATTTTTGCTCATATGTCTAAGCTTCTAAGCTTCAAAAGGATTCCTAAACTCAGTGTTGGTGTTTCTTTCACCAACATAAACTGTTTGACAAAGCATCGTGTACTCTAGCAAAGGGAAGAGTGCAGAAGCTTTAGCAACTTCCCAGCTGCTTGATTAACCTGTATCCTGTTGCAATGTTTTACATTGAATACAGTCATCCAAGAATATGGAATATTAGCTTGTTGCCCTTTGAAGTCCCTCTTACATGCTTTGAGATGTTACTGTACGATTGTGTCAGCCCTTGGTCCCATAATATTCAAATGCAGAGATGTTAGTTGGGCAGCAATGTTTAGGAAATCAGTAGAGCTTCAATGTCAAGATGGATTTTCAGATTTATTCTTTAGCAGAATGAAAAGTCAGTGTTGTGGCTTAGTCTGTATGCTTGTTCTTAGTTTCACTATAGGAACAACTTAGCAGAATATTTTGAGTTGTTGATACCACACTACTACCTACCTCGAGCAGCACCAAGAGCAATAGAAAGTCTTGTTGGCCAGTCCAGAATTTTTCTTTTGGCTGCTTGCCCTGTTAAGGAACTGATTATTAGGAGAAGATGAACTTGAGAATAAATTAGTTGGTGGGGCTTTTAGTGAGAAATACCATAGAGACGATCTTGTAGAGAACCATTCGACATGAATGGATAAACTAGGATTTGTTGATCATTTTCGCTACAGTAACCAAGAAGGGGCACCAGATTCTCATGCCGAATGGCTGAAAGAAGGTTTAACTGTACCATAAATCAAAAGTGATTGTCAGTTTGGATATGGACCTGAGGTAGGAAGAGTTGATTAGAGCTGAATTGTGATGGAAGGCATTAAATACCTCATTCTCAAACTCCCGAGTTCCTTGAGTTGAAGTTGATGATCGGACCTTAACTGCTACTTCTTGACCATCATGTAGCTTCCCACGGTATACTGATCCAAAGCCACCTTCTCCTATCAAGATTTTGTACTTTTGGGTGGCACTCTCTATGCATTCCAAAGTAAACGTTTGAATGGTTATAGACTTCACAACCAAGTCATCTTTACTTGTCACGGAGAAAACAGCATCTGCCAATGTAAAAGCTTCAGTGAGGAAGGATGTATCCAGCAATGATGTATTGTAAGAAACATGGTAAGTTAAAAATCGTATTTACCAGAAAATGAATGGTGAATTGCTAGCTTACACGTGTATTTTCAAATAGATAAATTCAAAGTTTTTTCCTATCTATTGAATGTTGTGATACTGTTCTTGCTGGTAACTTCAGCTTCTTTGACTACTATCGTGGAGGTAAAACTAACAAAATTTGCAAATATAAAAACAAATGGAGTTGAAAAAGAACCTCAATACAATATTTTAAAGTGTCAGAAAGCTTATAGAAAAACTTGGATTATGAGGACTGGATTATGAAACTCTTGAAGGTGGACGAGAAGTTGATTGAGTTACAAGTACACACAAAGTGAAGTAGACAATGTTTACTCACTCGTGGTTAAAATCCTTTTGCCATTGTTGTTTCTCTTAGCCCTGAATCTTCTTCTGTAAATGTGTACAACAACAATTCCCACTGCCACCGTGAATAAGACAGAAACGCATGCAGCAGTGCCTATGACTATTCCATGCTTGCTACTTTGTGATTCCTGAAAATCATCACATGCCCCAGAGCTGAAATACGTTGCATGAATTGTTAGCGTGCCGTTTTTCCCACTTTCTGAAACCAAATGGTCAAACATAGGCAATAGGTTCATACTCTGTTGTCACTCCTGATCTGTTAAAGCTGGAAGGAAGCTCTGAACTTAAATGAAGATTACATCCATAGTATCTATGGACAAGCATAAAAGTAGTGAGTTTAGTATAGCAGATTTTAGAGAAAGACGTAGCCTGCCTAAATGCTCTTTATCACATAGCAAAAGAAAAGGGGTCGGGGGTTACAGTGTTGCCAATTGTGGGAGTTGGAGGAGAGAGTCTGGAAGAGATCCCTTTAGATCATTGTTTCTCAAATCCCTGAAAATTGAAATATAGATCAGATAATTACATGTGCAAAAATCATGTGCGGTACTGATTGTCGTGCTAGTTTCTGCTAAAGAAAAGGAAATTAAGCATCTTGTCTACTTCATTTTGGAGGAATTTCATTTCTGATAACAGTATATCTATTCTCACGGTCTGCAGATATCATAGTTAGGCACAAGATCAATCATTAGAGTTGAAAAAATCAGAGTGGAAAGCAAGAAGATTACACTAGTTTCAACATGGAGGATGCTGGGAATGATGGGATATAGCTAGTGAACTCATTGTTGCTGAGGTTCCTACACACAGTAAACAACAGAATAAATAAAAATTTTTCTTATGAACAATAAACATTGGTGACAGCTGAAAAAATTGGATAACGGCATAATCGACCATACAATTCATTTAGGTAAGGAAGCTGCGGAATGCTGGCAGAAATTGCTCCAACAAGATTATTTGCAGATAGATCCCTGAAAAATAGATCAGATAAATGTAGAATCAACTAAATACCACGATGATGGCGTGAACTCTCCAATTCAGTGTCAAGGTTTATCTTTCCAAGAAAATGGGAAAACAAAAAGCGACTTACAGCTTGGAGATTACATAAGACCCATTAATATTATTACATGTCAGGCCTTTCCAAGAAGTTGGAAGACATGGATCTCCTAACCAAAGGTTCGACATTTTAATTTCCTTGTTCTGCTCCAGTAGTTCATCTGCCACATTGTTTATCACTTCCACTGTAGATCGAAAGCTAACGTAAGTATCTATATGAAAATGAATAAACAAGATTCTATTTTTCATCCAATCTTGGGGACTTACCATCTCGTCCATTAGTTCCCTGAACCCAAGTCTTCACCTGCAGGATCTCATAGGCATTTAAGATTGGTCCAAAGTCGGATCCATTTCTAATCCTTGCCAGAGTCAAGTTCAGAGATCCTGTAGCTGCGACATTGAGGGGGACTTCGATGTATTTCGATCCATTAGCCAATATGTCAAATCTGTCCAGTTTGATCTCATTGTTAATGTAGATGTCGAACACTCTTTGTCCTTTTTGGACAGAATCATTTAGTTCATAAAAATACAGGAACACAACATAGTTATACTCCTGTGTGTCAAGGTCATTATGTTGAAATTCCAATCTGTCTGGATGGTAGAGTGCTGTTTGGAGAACCTGTAAAGGCACTGGTCTATCAGGAATATACAGAGGAGTGGACAAAACTGATGCTGATAGAGGAAGTGTTTCAGGGTTGTGACTTCTCCAAATCCTGTCGAATTCGTCAACTGGGTATCTGAAAATGAGTTCACACATATTATAGGCATTGTTTCAACCCCAAAAATCTCCATCATTTGCAGTACAAGTACTTAAAACTTAATGGATACGTTAGCTGCATTGAAACGTAATTAGGTTCCTTAAGTTTTTAACATCACCATCGTAATAAGATCAGAATTACGCTTGATGTCTAACGAGTTTTAGTTTCTCATTAAAGGTGTGTTATTTCAAGGTCCTTACTTTAATTACCTTCTTCAGAATTGAAGTCTTAGCCCTTTCATCATTTTGAGCTTACAGATATCAACTTACGAATTAGCTTTTTGCGAGCCTGTTTAGAAATCGAATTAAAATTGTTGTTGAATTAGCCTAAACTTGGGGGTTACGATCGAATTCAATCTTTCACTTGTTGAGTTTATGATGAAGAAGAGTAGAGCATATACCTGATATCAGCTCCATTGTTCCCTACATCGATCCTGGCAATCAAGTTCAGAACAGTAGTAGCATTTCCCTGGAAGTATTTTGAATTATCCAAGGGCCTAAGCTCAAGTTGTGAGATATATGGGTCCCCTTTGTCATAAGCTAAACAGAAGTCTATATTCTGCTTGGTAGCTCTAAAGATGCCCTCCACTACCTCCACGTCCTTGGAAGAGTTCACTGCATCTATAGGTGTGACCCCAATTAAAACATCAAATGAAGAGACTGAAGTTCTCACAGAGTCACTGGAAAGGAATGTTCCTCTTATCAGATAGTCGCTGTCACGAGTTGTTGGCAGCGTGTAGCATATCTTTTCTGAATGAATGTCGAAAACTCGAACTTTACCATATGTTGTGTCATTTAAAGCTGCCCTGAATGTGTCATGGCATTGCCATTTTGGAGAATCTGCTTGGAAGATTCCATTGTCTGATGTATACGTTATGCCATTATTATCCTTAAAAGAAGATTCAGCACAAGTTGCAATGCTCACAAACCCTGGAAAAGAAATAAGGTAAAGAAGATCAAATCTTGAAAGGTTAAGAATCTAAAATTGTGCTTTACTTTGGACCAAATGAGAAAAATAAAATGATTTCTATGGCACAAAAAAGAAGGAATATTTACAATACACTTAGATTTGCAGATATTGAATGCATGATTTTAAATTGTGCTTCGCAAATATTTGTATAACGTAAATATTCATACATGCAGGAATTGGAGAATTTGCTGCTATTCAATCCTGACAGATGAATTGTTTGCTTCACACTTTTCAAAGAAGATCCACTTTCTTAGGTTTTTATAACCCATCACATGTTTAGGTAATTAACTTCAAGCTTATGATTTTCGATTATATTTTTAATGGCATAGCAAATTAATCTTGTATCACACTGCTTAAGCACGAACATGTATATATTCCCAAGTCAGTGGTCGCACAGGACCTCAGATCGAGAATAATAACGAGAAACATACAATAATATCATGTTAACTTCACAAATTATGATCTATACTTCCTTTAGTTGACTTTTAGATCCAGATCACATGGTTTATATCCACAATAACTCAATTAACAGGTAAAAATAATGAAAGATCAAGTCTTCATTCAGAGACTTCTTGAAGAAGACCACGTCAACTGATTGAATTTACCAGAAAAGCTTGATAATACCAGAAAACTTGTCAGTAAAACTAACCTGGCTGTCCGCAAGTTAATTGAACAAGTATGAACAGGCAAAGAATAACATCAGAACCAATCCTTAAGATCCGACTATGCATTCCTTCCATCATTTTCTCATTTTAAACGGAGCTCGACCCATCTGGTCTCAAAAACATAATCAACCCTACTATATTTCAAGCCAATTTTTTCCTTCTGCAGTCAATTACAAGTGTCTGAATTCAGCTTTTTTTCCTTGATAATCACAAAGTTGCAAGAAAAGAAATAACCATCACCTAGTCTTTCGAATTCAATCCTTGAAAGTAAGGTTTCTAGGAGTCAAAACATAGAAGAATCATCATCGGACGGTAACTCTAACAAAAGGGTATCAAAAACATGTCAGGTTTTTGGTGAAAAAGAGTATGATAAGCGTAGGTTTGACTTCAAATGTAGAAGTTAACGAAGAATATGACGAGGAAGAAGATAGAGAGAAAGAGCTTGATTCAGAATAATCCAAAAATGATTAACACTTTCAGGTTGGATTATTGGCATATTAATTATATTAAAACTTGGTTATGGTAGTGGTTATGTAAGTATATGAGTTTAAATTAATCTGGTTTAAAATAATAGGCGGAGCAACCCTTTGTTTTCGTCTGTCTCCTTGTCCATTACCAAGGTGTGCAACGTCACGAACACAGGGTTTGGTTTCATTGGCAAAAACCAGTTCATTGTGATGTGCTCAAGTAAACTATCCTACTTGCTGGCTTGTCATTCGGACTTAAATGGAGCCATTGATGTAGCACAAGAAAGCTACTGATCTATTAAGACTCATCAGTACTAAATTATCTGCAGAACTTCAGAAACATCGCCCTGTACGGGGGAATTTAGGACACGGAGATTTGAAAAGGGAAGATATTCCCATGGCTGGAAAGCAAGTTTGTCTGCGCGCAGATTTTGATGAGAAGGGTGCTTGGACAAGTCTATGTCCTAAACAAGATTTTAAATTGTTTATTCTGTGATATTTTGGACTATGCTACAATCATAATTAAGATTGGAAAACTATTTTTGATTTCATTTAGTTTAATTTAATTTAATGGAAAAAATTTTAATTGATTGAGTTTGAAGTTAAAATTAAATCGGAAAGATTCCACTTAAAGTCGATTCATTTAATCCGTCTGGTCTCAAATAGTCAATTGGTTGGACTAAACAAGCCGAACAATCTAAATTTGATTTGAGTTTAGGTCATATTCAGGATTAAAAAAAGGTTAAGTCTAATCTAACATGATTTAATCTAAAATCAATTCAACTAGTTTTGATATCGTTTTAAAATGCATTTTAAATAATCAAGTATTTTTGGTCGAATTTGAGTTTAGAATCAGACTCAGAATAAAAAATAAGAAAGAATCAAGTCATCATATCCATCTCTAATCAAGATTGATACAAACATAATTACAAATAATACGAACACAATTAAGAGAAATTATGATATCCAATTACAATTTATAATGATAATTACAATTGTATTTTGTAATTTCAATTTTTGGTACGTGTCAAAAGTTGCATATACTTATAGATTAATACGTTAATTTGTGTTAATGTAGTTATAATTGGGATTAAGGTTAAAGCTAATAATGAAATATCAATTTTCCAATAAAAGATGTGATCTGCAAACCATCCAACTATGATGGAGAAATATGTAGCTTACATATATGTAGATATGGTGATCAATTACTAGGTTACTTGACTTCATGGAAAAACCCTAATTGGTTGTTACCAACTTCGCTTCCAATGCAGAAATTGGCATAAAATAATTAACGTGAGCTTGTAATTTACAGTAATTAGGTTAATAGGGTTGTTATTATTGTCAAATAATTACTAATCTAGCAAGGAAATTGACAACACAAGCACCAGAGTTTCATTGTTCAAAATATAAATTACTGTAAGCTGAGTCTTTTGTGAAAGTTTAGTTTATAAAACGCAATATTTTAAAAATTAGATCAGAAGTTAAACGGTATGATAAGAGGTTTCATATTTAAAAGATTTAACTGATATTAAACCTTCATAAAATCGGTTAAGATTGAATAAAATTAAAGAATTTAAAAAATGATTGTAGAAGACTATCCTGAAAAATTTAAAGTCTGATTGAAAACAAAGACAGCTAAATAAAAATTAATTATTTTATTTTAATTTGTAAAAATTAATTAGTTTACGAAAACTGACCGATTAATTAATAATTTGATCAATTTTTAACAACAATAATTATTAAATAAACTGTAAAATTGGTCAATACAAAGTCTTTACTGTTAAATCAATCAAATAGGTTCAGTTCTTAAAACATTGATAAAACAAGATAAGTATTCAATACTTGAAAACTCTTATCTATTTTTATTTTATGTTTATTAGACCCTAGATATATCAAACTAATGTAAAACACGTTTATAAACAAGTTTAAACTTCAATGAAAGGTCAAATTATAAAAACTGTAAAAGGTATCGGTCTTTTTAATTTATTGTTTAATTTCAGTCAATTTTTATCATCGGTAGGTCCATTTTTTAATATTTGGAATGGCTAATCTTACAATTTAGGATTTAATGAATTTTTACGGGTGATCGAGTTAGTGGAATGAGTGGTATGGAGCTAAAAGGTCATGTGTTCGAATCTTCCTAACGACACTGTTTAGATTGAGTCTGTCGTGCAGGACTTGCCTAGTGTGGAGTATCTAATTGGCCTGATTTGCAAGCTATCGTGTCAACCCAAAGGTTTACCCAGTACAGATCCAAAAGATAGCGACTGCGAAATCCTCCGTTAAAAAAAAAGAGAGAATTTTTATGTCAATTTCTTAACGAAACTACTAAGAGATTATCTTAATATATTTTTAGTTTTCAACAGCGATAAATTATGCTCTTTTATTAATAATTTCAAATCCTAAATATTTAATGGTTTAGATAGCATATAAACAATATATCACCACAAACTCCTATTTATTTAATTATTTATCATTTAAATTAAATCTATAACTTAGTTTGAATTATTAATTTATTGTTACATATATTTAATAATTTGTAAGTTTCATTGTTATTAAAAAAATATTATTTAACTTTTATGGATGGTATCAAGCTTTATTAATTTATCAACTTATAGACATAGTATTGAGTACTATAACAAAGAGTCTTCATTTGTTATATATCAACCTATCCACGATACTCACTATGGTGAATGAGAACATAATTAGCATATTCGAAGCACCAACTTAGTTGATTAGTAGTCAAACAAGCTACCAAATTAAAATGCTTATAGAACCTTCTAAATATATTAAATCTGCATCTAGACCCCACAAATTAATCATATTTATAAGGATATAAGGTGTTTAGGTTACGCTTGGCGGAAACCGTCCATCACGGTTCAATTCAAGTTAATCGACCATGGGTTAAAGCTTTTTTTATAAAAAATTCAAATATTGAGTTCTCAAAATTTTTAAGTAAGATAATGTTATTTTTAATTGTTAAAATTAAAAAATATATATATATAATCAAAATTGGTTTAAATTTGATCAGATTTTGTGTCGTTTAAACTCAATTGGACTCAATATTAAATTTATATCTTTGGATTTCATCCAATTCTCGAATTACACTTGAGCTTGAGTAGGTTTAAACCCGGCTTGACCTGTTATCAAACCTAGTTTAGGCCAGGTACTTCTTTCAATAGTTAGAAATGCCCTTGATAAATTTTTTAAAACTAAAATTGTAAAAAAAAAACACCTTTTTTTTAATTGAATCTAAGCTTAGATTGACTCAAGACTTAACTATTTTTAAAAATAAGAGCTTATGGGCCTGGGCTTGACTCATGGCCTAGTTCATTGAAAATACCTTAATCTAGGACCATGGGTCAACCCATTCCTATTCCTTCTAAAAGTTCCTTGTTATAGTACAAAATTTAATGACTAAAAAACTCAGACCAGTTTAACCGTAAAATCTTGAACCATTTAACTTTTTGGTTCAACTCACTTTAATTACTCTTGTTGTTAAAATCAATCAATTTATTAAATTAATAAATTCTCATAAACTAAAATAAATCAATTAATTATCATTTAATAATATCTTTTTAATTAAACTTTAAATTGTTCCATAAGTAAAAACAATCTTTTTTCATTATATTTTAAATTATTTAATTTTATTTAATCTTTAATAGTTTATGATAATCTAACAACGGTTGAACTTTTTAAACCTTATGTCTCTTATCTTCCCGATTTAACTTTCGTTCCGGTTTTTAAAATATTGACAATATTGCATTTTAATGACCTCTTATTATTAAAACTTCATACTTTTTCCCACCAATCTTTTCTTCTGCTTCGCCTCCGTCCCAACTCAATCGATTTGATTATGTATAATATGGTTTTTTATGGGTAAAGAACATTTCGGTCTCAATCAAATATGTATAAATTTAATTTTATCTTTAGCACACAAGGCTGATGTAGCTAATATGTATTTATATATGCGGAAACATTATTATATCTTTTTAACTTTTACCTCATAAATATGTCTTGAAGGACTAATTCAACTTTTTGGGTTTGTAAGTAAGTATAATAAAAAAATGTGTTATCATTACCTTTTAATCAGAAAAAGATTAGATTTAAGCAGTGGGAGGATCCTAGAGCCTTGACCTCGTGCCTGTTGAAAAATGAGCTGGTGCTTTATAGGCAATGATTTGGTTAACTAGACCCACCGGAACTGAAGTGAAAGTAAGTCTTTATAAGACAATTGTCACTGTTTATGAACCTGAGCCAGGATGATCTATTCATGATCAAGATCAAGCTCGGATGAAAGTAGTTAATAAATGAATAATTAATAGTGAGTTACTTTTAGCCTTTTTTTTTTAGTGACAAATCTTGTATGTGTTTTTAAGAAAAAAAAAATTATCCATTTTTCAAAGTCTTAGGAGCTTGAGACACATAAGAACGAATCCTTTGAACTAACGGGTATTATATTCCTTAAAACAACGTTTTCTTTCAAGCCTTTCAACCAATCAATATAACCGCGAGAAGCAGCTTTTGTTAAAACGTGAGTAGTTTTTGAAATCTCAGTAAAAGATTAGATTTAAGTAATTATTAGAAATCCAAATTCAAAGGATTTAACAAATTCGTATAGAAAAGAAGAGTTTTTTTTAATTTAATCACCTTAAACTACCCCAATTCAAGAGTTTTAATGTTTATGCATCCAATAAC
Organism: Erythroxylum alaternifolium; assembly: GCA_027478495.1. Taxonomy (NCBI): domain Eukaryota; kingdom Viridiplantae; phylum Streptophyta; class Magnoliopsida; order Malpighiales; family Erythroxylaceae; genus Erythroxylum; species Erythroxylum alaternifolium. The sequence continues at coordinate 55,909,528 of JANIIA010000190.1, read as the reverse complement.
TAATGAGGTTAGAACAATGTGAGTTGACAGTGATACATTAATTAATTAGCTTTTCATTGGTTGGAGTGGTTAATTAGTATGTAGTAGTTTTCGTTATTTAATAGTTTGTAAAAGTTAATTTAAGTTGATTTGTGAATATATTTCTTTTTGCAAAGTTCAAACATTCCTTTTTGTCTAATGTTTTAAAAATCGGACCGGAAGTTAAACTGGTAAGACAAGAGATTTAATATTTAAAAGATTTAACCAGTATTAGATCGTTTTAAAATCGGTTAAAGATTAAATAAAATTAAAGAATTTGAAATATGATTGAAAGAAATTGTTTTACTTAACAAAGAATTTAAAGTTTAACTAAAAAAGAAGATTGTTAAATAAAATTTAATTAATTTATTTTAGTTTATAAAAATTATTAATTTATAAAATTGACAAATTAATTAATAAACTGTAACAACAAAAGTTAATAAAATAAATTAAACTGAAAATTTGAAAACCGAATTCAAAAATTAGATAATTCAAGATTTTTACTATTAAACCGGTCGAACCAGTTGAATTTTGTAATTAATACTGTTGGAACATTAAGCATTCATTTTTTTTCTTTTAAATTCCTTTATTTAAAATTTTTTGTTTCAAATTTAATTTCTTACGTTAATTTAGATTCTATAAGTTGAAGCACACTTTTGGTGATCAAATCAAAGATGCATTGGATACGGAAGAAGAATAATAACTATTTCAACAGAATCTTAATTTTGTAGAACTTCTTGAAAGTACAATTCCTTGCAATAATTCATTTCTGTTGATTGGAACAAAGGACAAACGGATACTGCATGATAAAATCATATACTAACTTTAAATCATTCAATCTATGAACATGAATTAAATTGCGAACTAGCATCAAACAATAGTGTATGAGAGTTTGATTTGATTCAACCAAATGTTGTTTGAAGCAAATTCAGGGAACATCATCTTCCTAACCCACCAAGGGGAGGAGTTTCTTATGACCTCTGATTCTTGGAGAAGAAACGAAGAACTATGTAGAACAATATCCTGTAAAGAGCTGCCCAACCCAACATCACATACACCCTGTTCCACTTTTCTGAGTAATGTGTACTGATGTTCAGTGATCTCAAGATTCCATTTCCGGTTATGTTTTGCCCTTGTTGAGTTACTCCAAACACATTCGGTGTTTGGTACTGGTTCATCAACAGCCCTTCATATGGATATGTAATGGTGGAAATCTTGTTCATCCACTTCCAGTAAACGGGAATGTCATTACTGTTCAAGAAATAACCACAGAACAAGAAGAAAAGAGCAGTAAAAGCTATGACTGCAGCATAACCAAGAATATAGTTTGGCACCACAGAGCTCACGAACACAACGAATGAATTGGTGGAGAGGAGGGACACATAGAGAACGATCAAGAAATAATAGAACGGCCCTCGAAGCTTCAATGCCTTCCAGACGATGCCGGCGTAAACGCTGGACTGTAAGGCGAGGAAAGGGAGGTAAGTTATGACTCCGGCAATGGTATAAGAGGAAGCTCTGTATGCATTATGCGAAGTTTCTCGGATGAAGATGAAGCGTTCTTGAATGAAGGCAGGAACTGCGTCGTTGGAAGAAAAGAAGAAGAGACAGACTGTGAATATGAAGAAGCTGAGTCTGTTCGTGATTCCTTGCAAGTCTTCGTGTGGGTTCATGAACATGGTTGCCATCATTATTCCCATCACAGTGAGGACCATGAGTCTTGACAGGAAAAGTTCAGGTGTTCGCAGGATGTTCTTGAAGTTGCGACGCATGAGGATAACTGTTTCTGACAGGAAGGAGTTGGTGAATTTGGGACCAAGATAGTATTCCAAGCCGACTTTTGGGGTCACATAGTCTTCTTCGTTCACTGTGTAGTCACTACTGTGGGGTGTTGGCGTACCAGCAAGAATTTCGCTGGAATAAGTGTAGTATCCTGGTGATGAACTGCACCAAAATCATTGACACATGTCGTAGAGATTAGATGAAGATAAGAAGGAAAAGTGAATCATTCGATAAGAACAGGACTTTGATGAATGATCAATTTACATTGCAGGATTTTGAGTTCTCTTATCATTTCTCTGGCGAGAAGGTGTGAAATTGAGAGTTCGCATCACTCCACCTGAGGCAGAAGCGGTCCACGACCTTGAAACATTATTATTATAAGGACTCCTGAGGCTACGATCAAACTTGTCAGAATCATTTACACTTGTTTCTAAAGGAAGACGCTTCCCATTTCGCTTGTCCCTATGTTCTTCCTTCTTACGTCGATTAGGTCGAGGTGGGGTTGGGGAAGGTGAGATACCAGAAGCTGACATTTCCTCGTCGGATAATGCTGGTGGTCTCATTCCAGTTCGTGCAAATTCAGCTAATGCATCCACTCCATAATCAGACTGGTCATACTCTTGGATCACATCAATAAGATACTCTATGGAGTTCTCTCCCATGGGGACTTTTCGACCCATCCGTCCCAGATGAAGAGAAACATCTTTCGGTAAGCCTTGAAACATGAGCTGCCCTCGTGCAAGTATGATGAGATGATCAAGGAGCAATTGGATTCTAGAGGATGGTTGATGAATTGTGAGAATAACAGTGCTTCCTGATCGTGCTATGTGGTGCACTTTCTCAATCACACTATGAGCACTTGTAGAGTCTAAGCCTGAAGTTGGCTCGTCGAGGAATAGCAAGGATGGTCCATGGATTATGTCCACACCAATTGAGACTCTTCTGCGCTCACCACCTGACACTCCTCGGGTTTCTTCATCTCCTATATATGTGTTCCGAGTCGACTACACGAATAACAAAATCAATCAAAAAGCTAGGTCTCAATGCAAATTTAAACATATTCATGTTACTTACTGATAAACCAAGCTGTTCAATAAGCTGCTCGACTCTCTCCTTCTTCTCCGTCCTCGAAATAGGGCCAAGACGAAAATCAGCAGCGAACATCAAAGTTTCATAGACGGTGAGCATAGGAAACAACCTGTCGTCCTGCATTATATAAGCAGATGTTCTCTTGACCAAGCTTGGACTCACTTCCACACCATCCATGGATACCCTACCCTGAAGGCTTCCACTTGCTATACGACCAGCTAAACCATCAAGAAAAGTCGACTTCCCTGCACCACTCGGACCCATAACTGCAGTAACACAACCTTTTGGTGCATACCCAGTAATCTTACTCAACAAATCCACTTCTTGACTTAACCATTTACCATCAACCTTCTTCTTCTTGGTCACTGTATAGGTCAGGCTAGAGAATTCAAGCCCACCAGTGAAGTTTATCGGTTTCCTTATGTCAATCACAGTCTCCTGATGATGACCGTTCATGTGTGCCATGCCTGAACCAACACTAAACTTTCCTGGAAAGTTTTATAGCACAGATTTCCTGGAAATTTTCTCTCAACAAATTGACTTGGCCCGGTTTTTAGGAGTGGAGAGAAGTGAAGGCATGGAGGAAAGCTCACTGATTCATCCAGCTAAGCAAAGACATTAACGAGGTAGATCCAAGGTAATTCCATGAAACGTGTCGGGATCGAAGATACCAGTTCTTGTCGTTTCGATCGAAGGAGTATAGTTTCTTGTTTACTTCATCACCAAGTTTTAAACGCTAGCTGGTGGAACTAAGAACTAGATTTAAACATTCGATCACTTTTCCCAATTCATGCAACCCAACTTACAACTTCCGACTCCACGGAAAATGTTAAAGGACATGCCACCTGACGGATCAGAATTATTAACAAGCTAACATAGCAACAAAGCTTGTATTGATTATTCAATTCTGATGTCGCTGGCTAATGTAACTAATCACCTAACCTTAGAATATACTATTGCGAGTGAATTTCTCCATTCTGGTCTCTTCCCTCTTTTGTCTCTCACTCTGATGCGTAAATAACTAAATATAAATATTTTCGTCACAAGTGTTCTGTATCCGTCGTCGTTTAGTGCCCTTTTTACTTGGGGTAGGATTTGTGATCTGGAAAAGACGGAAAGGTAGAAACTTTTTCACTAGTCTTAATTTTTTAAATTTTCAAAATTTTAAAATTTTAATTTTTTAAAAATTATTTTTAAAATTTTTTGATAAAAATAACGATAAAAAACACATAGTATGAATATTAGATGTGAACAACTCAAATGACCGGTTCTTAAATTTGATCCAAATCAATTAAATTCGAATTAAATTAATATAATATAATTATAAAAATTATTAATTTGATTCAAAGTTAATAATTTTAACTAAAGTTTAAGAGTTAAATTGAATTGTCATGTAAATAATATTTGATGCACTTGTTCTGTCATTATTTTTTAATTGAAGTCTAAGATAAAGAATTTTCAGAAAAATTAGAAAGAATTTTTTGAAAAATTAAAAATTTATGATATTTTTTAAAAATTTAGTGATTTTATAATTGATACAATCTCTAGATTTTATTTTTTAATAATAATTAATATAAATATTCTCTAGTCATTAGATGATATGTTCAAACAAAAATGATAAAAACTAAAATCTAATAAGGATAATATTTATTATAATGAATGAAAATACTCTCTTATATAGACAATTAAACTTTTACAAAAGATTGATTTGATTAAAATATCAGCTTAGGGCTATGAGTTGGGATGTTTTGGATACATCCCCTCTTAGAAGTAAATATTTTTATCATTGATTAAAGAACTCATCCGAGCCAGTTTAACTGTAAAAATTTTAAACTATCTAATATTTTGATTTAGTTTTTAACTTTTTTATTTAATTTACTTTAATAACTCTTATTATTTAATTTTTATTAATTTATTAATTAATTAGTTAATTTTAATAAATTAATAAGTTCTCACAAATTAAAATAAACTAATTAATTTTTATTTAACAATATATATTTTCAATTAAACATTAAATTCTCCGATAAGTAAGGACAATCTTTTTCAATAATATTTCAAATTATTTAATTTTATTTAATTTTGAGTCAATTTTATGAAGGTAGAATACGAGTTAAACTTTTTAAATCTTAAACTTCTTATTTTACTGGTTTAATTTTCTGTTCAAATTTTAAAACATTGGTTTTTACATATACTGAGTTAATTATGGAAAATTAGGCTTTGAATAAAATTTTAAGACTTATAAATTTATAATGCTAATAAATCAAATAATATTTTTTCAGGTTTCTTTGTTCTACATTGAATTCTACAAGATCAAATAAAAAAAGTTCCCAGGATTCCATTAGTCTTTTATTTATTTATTTATATATGTTACTAGAGAACAAAAGTTTCCAAACTTGAGACAAAGTTGAATCACGACGACATGGTCAGCATATGCCGTCTCTACATGCCCGCCCATTTTTACTTGAAGCGATGAAAGAAAAACTCCTCTCTCTTTTTTAAGGATCCTAGAAAGTTGGATTGGACTCGAAAATTTGGGCCCGAACAACAGTCCGATCAAATTTAGGTGGTTCAATTATCAACTTAGATTAGATCCGCTACTTTTAGATCGAGCCAAGCAATTTTTGTCAAGCTTAGTAATTATGTGGTTAGTTACTAATTATTGATTACAAAATATTTTTCTTTTTAAATTACAAAAATTTTAATAAGAAAGGAACGTTTAAGATCTTATAATTAGTATATTTCTTCTAGCTATTTTTTGCATTCATAAAAGGCTCTGCTCCTAAATATTAAAATCCAAAATTTAATCTTATTTACTAAATATTTCTCTTAAAAGAACTTTGAACAAACTAAAACCATATTCCTTAGATAATTTTATGCAATGGTTAAAAAATTCAATCGATTCGATTGGCTCATTCGAAAAAATCTTAAATCGTTTAATATTTTTTGCTTCGTTTTTAACTTTCCGATTTAATTTACTTTAATAATTCTTGTTTTTTAGAAACTTATCAATTTATTAACTAATTGGTCAATTTTTGTAAATTAATAAATTTTATAAACCAATTAATTTTTATTTAACAAAATTTCAATTAAACTTCAAATTTTTGATAAGTAAAAATAATTTATTTCAATCATGTTTCAAATTCTTTAATTTTATTTAATTTTTAGTCAATTTTATGACGGTCTAGTATAAAAAAAGAAGATGAAAAAATATATTCTACTCATTATTTGATGAAAACGGAGAGCCAGAGAATCCCTATAATTGAGTTACTCTACTCCTACAATTTAGCTATTCTAGTATTTACAATTATAATATTTACTCCATCAATCTTAAAATACAATAAGATTTCTTAACACTCCTCCTCAAGTTGGAAAGTGAATATCAAGGACTCCCAACTTGCAGTTCATTCTAGAAAAAACTTATTTCCCTAATAGTTTGGTGAACTCATCAGCAAGTTGTTCAGTTGAAGGAATATATTCAATTGTGACTGAATCATCTTGAATCTTATCACGAATAAGGTGACAAACTATTTCTATGTGTTTGGTTCTTTCGTGAAAAGTTGGATTAGCTGCAATGTGTAAGGCTGCTTTATTGTCACAATACAACAATGTTGGCTTTAATAATATTCGCAAATCTTTCATCAATGATCGTAACCAAGATAACTCATAATATATACCAATCATAGCTTTATATTCAGCTTTTGCTGAGGATAGAGAAACAATCTTTTGTCTTTTTGTCCACCATGAAATGAGAGAAGATCCCACAAAAACATAATAATTTGTAGTTGATTTTCAGGATATTGGGTAACCTTTCCAATCAAAATCACAGAAAGTACACAAAGATAAATCATTTTGTGAAGGAAAAAGCAAACCTTAACCTAGATTATTCTTTAAATACTATATTATAGGCATGGCAACTTCCATATGAGGTATGTGTGGAGCATGCATGAATCTGCTCAATATGTGCACTGAATAGGTGATATCCGGACTAGTGATAGTTAAGTAAATTAGGAGTCCTACAAAACGCCTGTATAGAGATGGATCTTTTAACAGTTCACCTTCATCTAATAGCTTCATATTTTGTTCCATGGGAAATCCATGGGTTTTGCTCCCACATATGCACCATCTTTCAAATTTTCTAAAGTGTATTTCCTTTGTGAAATGAAAATACCTTTCTTTGACTGCTAGGCCTCTATACCTAAAAATACTTTAAGTTGCCCAAATCTTTAATCCGGAAATGATTATGCAAAAATTGTTTAAAACAAGATATGGCGATAGGATCATTACCAATTATGAGAATGTCATCGACATTGATTAATAGAGTTGTAAATTATTTTCCTTTCCTATATGTAAACAATAAGTAATCAACATTGGACTGAATAAATACATCTTAAATAGCAGTAGAGAACTTGGCAAAGCATTGACGATAGGCTTGTTTTAATCCATATAATGACTTATTGAGGCGACATACAAAATTCTCCCCTTATCGCCAAAAACTAGGAGGAAGAGACATATATATTTCTTCTAAAAGATCACCATAAAGAAAGCATTATGGATATCAAGTTGATGAAGATTCCAATTTTGAGCAGCTTTCAAAGCCAATAAGCAACGGATTGTAACCATTTTAGCATTAGGTGAAAAGGTGTCATGATAATCGATCTCTTCGAGTTGCGTATAACCTTTTGCAACGAGGCGCACTTTATAGTGCTCAAAAGAGTCATCTTAGTTGCGCTTAATTTGTATACCCAACAGTAACCAATAGCCTGCTTTCTAGGAGTAAGAGATGTGAGAAACCAAATGTTATTGGCCTCTAAAGCAGTTAACTCAGATTACATTGCTTCTTGCCAATGAGGTTGAGAAATAGCTTGATCATAACATGTATGCTTAACATCACTCTTAATAGTAGCAATAAATAAACAATGTTGTGGTGAGTAACAATCATAAGAGATAAAATTGCAGAGAGGATACCGAGTACCTTTATATGGAAAAGATGACGATGGTAACGATGATTCGGGAGATCTCACTTGATTGCAAATATAGTCACACAAAGCTATAGGAGGAACATGAGGTTGTTGAGAATGTTGCAAGGGGGCTACTGGTGGTGAAGTAGCTAAAGAGGAAAGGAAGGGTTCCACAGATGTTAGTTGAATGGATGAAGGAATCTTTAAAACAATAGGATCTGTGATAGCAATAGGTAGGACAAAATCAATGATTGGTATGGAAGGGGCAACGGATTCATAAGGAAAGACATCTTCATAGAAAATAACATCATAACTAGTGAAAACTCAGTGAGTTTCAATATCATATAATTTGTAAGTTTTTTGGCCAACAGGATAACCAAGGAAAACACAAAATATGGCATGAAGAGCAAACTTATGAGAAACATGAACAATGGTAGCATATGCACGACACCTAAAGACTCTAATGTGAGAATAAGAAGGTATTTTGTCATAAATTTGCTCAAAAAGAGCTTGGCGAGAAAGTATAGGTGTGGGTAACCTATTAATTCTATGGATAGCAGTGGAGACACATTCTGCCTAAAAGTGTAAAGGAAGGTGAGCTTGAAAACGAAGAGTTATTGTTGACTTAAGGATATGTCAATGTTTGCGCTTGACAACCCCATTTTGTTGAGGTGTATAAGTGCAAGAATGTTGGTAAGTGGTGCCTTTTTGTTTAAAAAAATCTCGCATAGAAGAAAATTCCATTCCATTATCAACCCAAATATTGGTTATAGTAGTGTTGAATTGGGTTTTCACAAAAGAGAAAAAAAATTGGTAAGTAAGTGTCTTGTTTCACTTTTATGATGTATGAAAAAACCCCAAGTAAAACGAGAATAGCCATCCACAACAGTCAAAAAATATTTAGCACTAGAAAGAGAAGGAATTTTGTATGGCCCCCAAATATCACAATGGATTAATTTAAAAGGATAAATAGCAGAAATTGAACTAATGGAAAAAGGAAGCCTTTTTTGTTTGGCAAGAGGACAAACATCACAATTATTATTTGACTTTGAAGGAAAATTTAACAAAGTTTTGGCCTTGAAATCTAATCTAGAAAAAGTTAAGTGTTATAGTCGTCGATGCCACAGGATTGTAGGAGTGTTTTGAGAAGAAGAAGGATTGATGGTATGGGTTGCTGCAAAATAAATAGAATAGTACTAGGACTGGACATTCAGACGAACAACCAAGAACTAATAATCTGGACCAAACCTGCTCCGATACTATATTAGAATTTTTAAGATGGATAGTGTTGGGCCTTGAATTTTTTTATTTTAGTAAACATGATTTGAATGAATTTTGGTATTGTTAGATAAATTATTTTTGATTGAGG
>JANIIA010000190.1:55853736-55870289 GCA_027478495.1 Erythroxylum alaternifolium | reverse complement strand
GAAATTTCCATGATCTTTCAATCCTTTTTGGATTATCATGGGAAAAAAAAGCATTCTTGAATTGTCTTTGAAGGAATCATATGTTCAATCAATAGAATACGAAAGAGTCAAACCTATGTTTAAGTAATTTTGTATTTTGAATTATAGTTTACAATAATTATTTTCTTAGGTAATAAAAATCTTTATCTATTTTAAAAATAATTTTGATCAAGTATTTTTATAAGCCCTTGAGAGTGGTCGAGTTGGTAAGGTGGAGAGTACAGGGTCAAAAGATCCTGTATTCAAATCTTCCTACTTATACACTTTCAATCCAACCTGTCGTATAGCGCTTGCCTAGTGCGGAGTACTTAATTTACATGATTTGCAGACTATTGAGTCAATCCGAAGATTTATTTAGTACGCATATAAAAGATAACAGTTGCAATTCTTATGTTTAAAAAAAATATTTTCATAAGCTATTTAATTTAGTATAAATAAGGAATTATTCAATAATTGTATTTTTAGAAGTTATTTGATTTACCAATACGTAAATTTGATCCTTTCTGACTAAAACGTCACAGGTTAAAGTTATAAAAACTGTCTTTTATAAAAATACAAATGAAAGGTTGCGTACATCATGACCCTCCTTAGACTTGAGCAAAGTGAACATATTTGTGCACTAGGTAAAAAAATTATTAAATAATTTTATTATTATTTAATTTAAGATTGCCATTAATTTTTTCTAAAAATTTATGAATTTACAAGAACTTATCTTTAGTTTCAAAAGGACAAAATGGTCATTTCGAGTTACTTCCAAAGGTAGTTTACTAGTCAACTCAAGCAACTTCCCAGCTATAAGTTACCTGTCCTTTTATTCACCAAGCCACCTCAAACCAAAGCATCTCCGGCCAACCACGGAGCGTTTTCCTAAACAACCGTAAGATCACTACTGTTTCGGTTAACTACTTTTTCGGTTACTTCTAAATGCATACACACCCATTTGGCTAGTTTAGCAGTTGATGTATGTATGATGATAAACGACTGTACAAAAGCCTCAGGTTGTTAATGATTTGCTCTGCTGATCGGAGCTTAAGTAATTTGTTGTTAAGATTAATGTTTCAATAGTTCTTAGGTTTTTGATACTATTTTGAATTTTTCGTTCTGGTGGTTCCTTTCATTTCCTTGGTTTTATCAGAAAACGAACAGTTGATTGTTATTAATTTCTTTGAATATAGATATGGAGGTAGAGAAAGAGATGGAACAAGAGCAGGAGTGGCTTGAAGCTCAGAAAATTACTATAAGCGTGGACCTTTTGGCTGCTGCAAAGCAACAGCTTCAGTTCCTTGCAGCTGTTGATAAGAATCGTTGGCTATATGAAGGTGCTGCGCTTGACAGAGTCATCTATAGGTAAAGACTCTGTGATTGTTATTTCTTGGAGTTCAATTTGTATGACTTCATAAAGATTTAAGTATTTTACTTCTGTAGCTTTTCCACAGCTTGAATTGATGTCTGGAAGTGTTTTAGTTCCTAATTGGCAGAGATTTCTCGTTTGATCTACATTAGATTTCTGAGAATTGCAAATTTCAGATACAATGCTTGCTGGCTTCCCTTGCTTGCTAAACACTCTGACCCGTTAGTTGCTGAGGAGCCCCTGGTTGTTCCTCTTGATTGTGAATGGATTTGGCATTGCCACAGGCTGAATCCTGTAGGTTCCCACACATGCATGTATTTTGTTTGTTTGTGTATTTTTCAAACCAGTTAAGTTGGTTTTCATTTCGAATTATCCTGATAAGGAATGTTTCATGATTTTCTGGTTTAGGTAAGATACAAATCTGACTGTGAGGAACTTTATGGGAGGACTTTAGACAACTCTAATGTTGTATCTTCTGTTAAAGGAACTTGTTCAAGGAAAACTCGAGTAATTTGGAACAGAATGTTTCCAAGTGAGCCTTATGACTTTCAGTTGAAAGCTTTATCTACAGACACCAAGGAAACTTGTCAAGCAACTGAGAAATGGACCAAATATGATTTGGTTTCAGCTGTCAAAAGGCAGAGTCCTTTCTTCTACCAGGTGATAAAAGATGGTGTTTTTATCCTTAACTTATAGTTTCCTGAAACTTTGATTGATTATTTGTTACTTGGTAATGGTAATTTTGGATAACAGTTTGTACTGCATTCTGCTATGATTGCTTACCTCATAGTGGTATATCAAATGTATAAACTGCATGCTACTTCCTTATTTGGTTCATTGGTTTCTCTAATCTCATAAAATGTTATTAACTAGAGTAATCTTGAATCCATTTCTTATCTATTCCTGACATGTTCTTCCTATTGAAGGTATGGAGACCCCACATGAAAAATGATGTTTTTCTTCAAGAAGCTGTTGCCAGATACAAGGGATTTCTTTATCTAATCAAGAGGAACTGGGAAAGATCCATTAAACGCTTTTGTGTTCCAACTTATGATATTGATCTCATTTGGCATACCCACCAGTTGCATCCTGTTGCTTACTGTAAAGATGTGGGTGAGGCACTTGGTAAAATACTGGAGCATGATGATATGGATTCTGATCGCACTAAAGGGAAGAAACTCGATTTTGGATTTTCCGGGACTACCAAGCAGTTTGAAGATACATTTGGAGCTAGATATTGGAAAGCAGGTGCTATGTATAGAGGGCCTGCCCCATCTCCTGTGACTACAACTCCCAATTCATCAAACATGTTGAGTAGAGAGACTGTAGCATTGAATGATGACCAAGGGATAATTCAGCTTTCAGAGGTTAAGCTTGTGGAGGTAATTAACATTTATGAAGTTCTTGATATCTTTTACTATGTTGTTGTGCCATTGGCTAATTGATATAAATGAGTTAGACACCAGTACGCGTATAGATTTTGAACAAACTATCTTTTCTGTGGATGCCTCTTTATGAATTGTACTGCTTGAAGTCACCATGGTTGAACTATCTTCCGTTTATATAATGATTTTCTTTTTCTTGATTAATGCTTCCCAGGTTCTTTTGGAGATTGTGGGAGTTAAAAATTTACCAGAGGGGCATAAGGGAAGCCTTGTTGTGACATTCAGTAAAAAGCAGCCTGATGCTTTCTTTAATGTTAAGCAGAAACTCACTATCTTGTCTGAATCTGGAGAAAAACAGGTTGCTTCTTTCCAATGTGAACCAAAGGGAGAGCTGTTCTTTGAGCTTTTATCGCACTCATCTTCCATCTTTCCAATAATCAAGGGATGTCAAACAATAGGTACTACTTCACTTTCTCTCGACAACATCATGAATCCAGCATCCAAACTTGCCATTGAAAAATGGGTGGAGTTGCTGCCTGTGTCTGGCAATTTGAGCTCAAAACCGACCAGCCTACGAATTGCTGCCTCATTTACTGTTCCCATCCAAGCACCACATGTACTACACATAGTCCATCCACGCACACTTTCAAAAAGTTCTTGCTTTTTCCCAATTACCGGAAGAGTTCCACATGCTAAGAGTTGGGCACGCATCTTTGATGAAACTGAAAATGAGCTGATTCGTCTGCAAATGAGGTATTCTTCTACCTAAGTCTCAGGTTACTGTGCAAGATCTCGACTACCTTTTACCAGTGCACATGCATTAAACTTTTTGTGTATGGTAGTGTGAACATGCAAAATTGAGGTATTACTTCAATAGAAATGCTGAAAGTTTCACTGTTTTGGCTAGCAAGATTCCATATAGTTGACAGATAAAAACATAATATTTAGCTGTTAACAATGTAGTAGAACTAGTACAGTGGTTAAGCATTTTTTGTATCTAAATGGTGATATTCATTTCCTTGATGTTTTTAATGTTCAAGGGACTCAACTAAGACTGGTATAAAAGGCCAAGGCAGAATTGATAAGCAAATCATTGGTGTTACAAAGTCTGGTCAAACACATGTGCTTGCAGATTACGTGGGAGCTAAGTGGTTGCTGATGAATTCGCAGTGGTCCCTTCAACGTGCAAAGAATTCCAGTGAAGATGGCCATCTTTTTGAGCTTGTGGGGCTTAGGATGGTAGATATCTGTTATCTTTTAATTTAGAGCTCTGTTAAAGTGTTTGCAAAAGCATTTTGTTGTGCCAATGACCTGGCTAGGTAGCTGTAAGTATAAGAAATAATTATCAATCATCTGATAAAGAATCACAGTTTTATTATTTCATCATCGGGTCTCTTTGAAAGGGATCATATAGAAGACCAGAGACCTGACATTTCAGAAACTAGAAAATTGTAACTGCATGACACTTCTATTCGCCTATTCCATTTATCTTTTTTCGGATAGAACACATTCATTGGCCTTTGACAGAGCATAAAAGGGCTGCAACATTTTGTTCTGAATTTCTGTAGGTATCTAATGTCTATTCTAACTTCTCTTCTCGGAACAGGTTAAACTTTTTGGTGGTAGAAGGTTGGATTTTGACACCAAGCACTGCGAAAAGCACCAAAGAGAACAAGAATACATAACTGCAGTTGAATTTTCTGCAGAAGATCCATACGGCAATGCAGTGGCGTTAATTGACATAAAGTCAGGATTCGTCAAGGTACAACTCTGCTGTCTCGTGAAAAATTGGACACAATTTACTGTTAGATAACGACTAGCAATGCCACATATGTTAACTTGGAGCAACCAAACTGTTTGTAAAGAAAACATACATTCAGGTTGTCATAAAGAACAGAAAATGTTCAATTAAAAGATCTTTACTTTCTTTTAGTATCCAAAAACAAAAGAAAGCTTATAGCTACAAATAGCATCTAACCCTCCCCCTTAATCCCAACCAATTTCCACCACTGTAATTTTATTGTCTACCCTATTAATTTGAAACCAAATTCACAGGTGAAGGAAGAGTTGTTTGTGTTGCCTGGGATCATATCAGCTTTCATACTTTCTGACACTATGAGGAAGGAAGGATTGAGCAGCACGATAACTAACGAAGAAAATCCGGAGGAGGTAAATGATTTGACAGAATATGCCGATAAGTTTCAGGAACCCTCTCAAACCAGCCTGACAACTAATGAAGGAAACAAAATAGACTTAAATGTGAATTTGGCTCAAGAAAATGTGGTGAATAAAGAAGACATTGGCAGTCCCGTTGTTGGATATGGTCGGCGATATGAAAGTATGGTGAAGAGTAGTGGATGTGGAGGTTGTGGTGGAGGGTGTGGCGGAGGGTGTGGAAGTATGGTGAAAAGTGGTGGATGTGGAGGTTGTGGTAGTGGATGTAGTGGAAGTTGCGGTGGAGGGTGTGGAAGTATGGTGGAGGGTGGAGGATGTGGAGGCTGTGGTGGAGGTTGTGGTGGAGCCTGTTCAACTATGCTGAAGAATGGTGGATATAGAGGTTGCAATGCTGCTTGTGTGGACGACTCGGGGGTGGAGAAAAGCAACAGTTGCGGTGGTTGTGGTGCTTCTACTCATGTAGACACAGTTCAGGATGGCGGATGCAGTGAATATGGTGTTGATTTGCACAACTCCTGCAATGATGTTTCCTTCAAGGAATCGCCTATCTTCACTAATGAGGAAGTACCTGCTTGATTCCTATGCTTGCCAATTGTGGTTACTAGGACTTCAAGTGTCAGCCATTATATCTATCTCATATATGAGTATATGCAATACTAAAAATAAACCTTGAATGATGTTAGCTGATATGTTACATCATTAATCAGTGATGGATTTAAAGGGATGTAAGTATTAGTTCAAGAATGGAAGTGTCTTTCTTCTTCTGATTTAAGTCCTTTTCGAATCGTTTTTGACACTAATTCTCCTTTAAGTCGGAAACGGAACAGTTATTTCCAACAAGACACAGTTAAAATAATCCAAAACAATGACACTTTTAGAATTCCAATCTTAGTTCTCAACTAAAAATGGAAATGTTTAATGCTATAAATAAAGAAAGGGTACATAAGACTGATGAAAATTGCAAGCTATAAATAAAAGTATGTAGGTTTGTGTAACCAACCTAGCTTGCAGGGCCTTGTTGTTTACATTCGTTCAAAACTGGAAAACTTGTCAACGGAAGCTCACCGGACCCTCCTTGCTTTCTTCTTATTCTTTTCTCCTTCCATTACCAATTTATGGTTGCTTCCATTTCCGATCATGAAGCTATTGGATTCATACGTGCCATTTTTGGTCTTTTGTCTGAACTAATCATCCTTTTCCATTGCAGGTTACTAAATGGATGCTTCTGGGACGTTTGATGTTTAACTAGCTCCTTCCCCAATTTACAGTCCCAATTATGGAACTTTATAGTGAATATGAAACTATATTAAGAAAACTGAACGTGTCATTGGCAGGTTGACCTTATTATGAAAGTGTTAATCAGAGGTGCTATGGTCTTGATCTACGATTATAGACCATGTTCGATTTGATTGGACCCAAATTTAAATATTCAAATTTATTAAATTACTTAGAAAATTAGGGTTGAATTAGATCAAGATCAACCAATCAAACATAGCTCAGCTTGCGAACATGGATGATGGATCCGACCACTCAGCATAATTTAGCCAATGAACAGGAAAGTAAGGTAATGATATCCTGTAGATATTTTGCAACAACCCAATAGCCTACAACCGACTAGCTAATCAAAACAAGATGGTGATGGGAGTTGGGCATAGAGTTTGAAGTTCTGCATTCCATCATATTGGATGGCGACAGTGCTTGAATTGGGAACCATGATAGCACGGACTATGATTAGCTTTACTTTTCTTTGATCTGAAGTTGGTATTTTTACACTGTTACAACGATATTAAAGCTAAGGCTTTGGATTCTTGAGAATAAATAGGTTAGTACATACCTATCAATGTTAGACAGGGCCTCGTGTTCATTAGTTCATGCACAACACCAATTCTAATACTGTCTGGCCTTTTCCCTGAAGTTTCCAAAAGAAAGTGAATGACAAGACACCAGGATGCGTAGATCTTCATTGCAGGATTGGACTTGCAAGAAGCTGATAACGACAGCTAACCAAATAACTCTGCCAAGTCACTAACATACAAGCTACTGTTGTTTGCTTCCATATACCGTTTTGTTCATTTTGTCCAAATTAATTCAAGCCAGGACACCCCTGCAAAGTTCAAGCTCAATCCAAAACCGATCAACTTAAATAGTAATCCAATTCAGATTGAGTGGATAGAATCAGGTGGTGTCTTGCTGAACCAAACCCAAAAATTCGTCCTTAAATCTCAAGATTAGTCTTAGGTCCGTGTCACCAATACCAATACCAAATAGACATCATGCAAAGGCGGAGAAAGTGCAGAAAGCAAAGATGAACTCAAAATGTGCAATTTGATGACAAAAGATAAACTATATATAAGACTGTGATAGATAAGGCAGTATATACAAAATTCAGTTGCAAATGAAAGCCAATCTTTTCATTTGGCTCCACTTTTTCATATTTTGATTTGTCATTCTCTTTGGCTGCTGTACATAATTTCCTTCTGTGCATAAAAGCACCAGGTGGGTTCTTCTATTTGATTTGTTACAAGATTATCCCCTTACCCCTTTCTATCTCCTGCTGCTATAAACTCCACAAACCTAAACGCTGCTCAAGTCAAGACCTACTCTTCTAAGCTATCTACCGGTTGAGCTACTACTTAGTTACATCTACTTCTCCTAAACAACTCTACTTTTAGTCCATTGTTTTTTTACACTTGTACAAAACAGATCCAAATTTTCCCCAATACAATATGGATCCAGTTCCTGCACATACCTCTTCCAATCCTGGACGTCAACATCCAATCACTCTGCATCTTCAATTACATTCACTCGCTTTTAAGTCACCGAAACTTTGTTTGCTTCAATATACGGTGACCGTACACTGTCTGCATTAGAATCGTTTCCTGAGGAACTACCTGAATCTGAACCTGCGAACACAAGAAATCGATACCCAGATTGACTTAATCCTCTAATCAAAACAGATGCTACCCAAACTGCCACAGTAAACACCAGAGAAGCATAGATTTGGCAAAATTTTAAGACTTAATACCACTAGAAGGGGAGCTATCACTACTGGAACTTGACCCACTAGACCCACTTGACTTGCCGCTAGCACAACCAATATCAACATCTTTCTCGATCTCCACCGGTGGGTAGTTCTCAAATGGTATATCCTCTCCAATGTCCACATTCTCCTCCATAACCTTGTGTTCCACATCCACCTTTTCAATATCTGAAGCCTACATATTAAAGTTAACACCAAGAGAAATAAAATCACTAAACAAACCTTGAACTCAGAGCAATCAGATTATCAACTTGAAACAACAAATATGCTCCACTTTTAGTTTGAAACGCAACTACTGCAAAAAAGATTGAACTTTAACTTACCTGTGTGATATGGGCAGGTGTGATGTGATTCTGAATGAGACCCTGACGCCTAATCTTGCTCATCATCTTCTTGTAGTTGCAAACAAGTCTATCAAGCTCCCATAGAGTCTCAGTATCGAGAACCTCCATATCAAGTTCAACTTCATCACCATCCTGATATAAACGCCCATTTCTCTTCCTCACTATATACAAAACTTGGGTCATCTTATCCTGAGGCAAATCCTCCAATTCCTTCCCAAGTTTCGCCTTTTCTGCATAAGTCATCTCCCTTTTGTTTGGATCCTTCGCTTTAGGCTTCGGCAACTTTCCCGATCTCGGCTCCACCACCACTTGAACCGGCGCTGGTGGCCTTTCCGGTGCCTGTTGGACCTGAATAGGGTTGACCAATACAGATGCTGGTTGGGTCAGACTCTGATTTGAGCCAGAAATTCTATACTGTTCAGCCTCGAACTTCTTGTACGCAGGATCGAACATCTCATTGAACTTGGCCAACAACTGGCGTGCCATGAGGTGTACCTCATGCTCCTTGGGGTTGTACGTCATTGCATTGTCGAAAGTAAGCCTCACGTCGGCGGCAAATTCGAGCGGAGATTTGTAGACATGCGTGACGAGATTCAACTTCACAGTGCCAAGATCCATAGGCTTTTTGATGATCTGATGATAATCGAAAAGCCCCAATTCCACTGTATCCACAGGCTTGTTGAAAACCCATGAGATCTTCAACTTCATTAACTTCATCAAGATCTGCCCGCACCTTCTCATCATACTACTAGTCACTTTCTCGGTTAGAGGATCAAATCCCGTTACCACCCGTTTCTGGTCGGGTCCTGCTAAAAACGGGTTGCTTCGTTTGTATCCATGACCCGAAACTTTGATCTTGTTTTCTGCAGATTTCGGAGTAGCTCTCAGCTGTTTGGTGTTGAAGGGGCCGTTTGGCGGTGGGCAAGGGGGAGAGAAGCGGGCCACCGGGCGAACGGGTCGAGGCTCCATCTTAAGAGACTCCAACCTGGCTTTAACAGCTCGGACCTGCTCAAGCTCCGAAACCAGACGCCTCTTCAGCTCCTTAAGCTCGCGCTTGCTGCATGCGCCGAGATTGTACGTCACGTAACCTCCACGAGATGTCTGGTCAATCAAACCGTTGAATCCTCCTCTCGCAAACTTCTCCGGCGGCGGAGACGGTTTTCTCCGGCGAAAATGCAGGTTGGTGGAAGGATCATGGTTGTTTACAAACATATCGGAGTTCGATACAGGCTTGGGAATCAATTTCTGGCCAGAGCTGGCCCTGAAAAACGAAGCATTACCACTATCGACCCCACCAGCGGCGGAGACAGCGCCATATTTCCTCACATACACCTTGTGGTCGCCCCAGTACGGCTCATTCCGGCTGCCTAGAACGGCCGATGCCATGTGGCCCTCGGGTCGTATCCTTCAATGGTCCGAAAACATAATTCTTTCGAAAGAGAAAGAACTTAAGAGCACACAGAGGGATAAAGAAAGAGAGGTGAGGGCTTCGACCCTCCTCACCTAAGACGAGGAACTCAGGGATGGTGATGACGACTTCTTAAAGGCCATTCAGATCTGCCCGATGATGTTTCGGGCAGGACATACACCGTCGATTCTCAATCAGACGGTTCGTGATGGTTTTCTAGTTGCCCGTTTCGCTGTCTCCACCACCTGTCACGGATGGTCGAGATCCAGATTCTTAGTACACGTGACTATATGTAGACCGTTGGATGGACTGTCCTTGAGGGCGCCTCGTGTTGGGAGCGATTTGTTTGAAACAAGGAGAGAGTGGGAAACCAAAATTTCAGCTGAGTGGGAAATGAAAACTGAAAAGAGCGAGAGAGGAAGAGACAGAGGGGCCGGCAATGAGACTGATGACGTGGAAACGTGGGCCCGGAGTAGAAACTGGCGATAATATCTAAAAATCGTATGACGTACTTTGGTGGTATTTGATAGAATCTTGTCCCGCCAAGAACCGGAGAGGTGGGACCCAGTTTCTGCCAGCTCAGCACCCAAAATCCTGCTGTGGCGCCACGTATGCATTTGGAGCAATTTTTTAACGTAAGGTCCTAATAATTTTTTGTTTATGGTTTAAGAAGCAAAAAATTAATAATTAAAAAATTAAAACAGTCCGCTTAATTATACTTTAAATTTTTTTAATTGAGAAATTTTTAATTCAATTTATTTTAATAATGTAATTAAGTTATCAATCAATTGATCAATTTTATAAATTAATTAATTTCTATAAATTAAAATTATTTATTTTATTTTATTATAATTTTTAATTAAATTTTTATTTTTGATAGCTATAAATAATCTGTTTTAAATTATCTAATTTTATTTAATCTTTTATCAATTTTATAACACGTTATACTAATTAATTTTTAAACTTTAAAGCTTTTATCTTATTAATTAAATTTTCAAACTAATTTTTACAATGATGAAAAAAATAGTGAATTTAGTGATAAAGTCTTGTAGGCTTTAATTCATTGTCTTCATGATGATGTTTGGATATTTACATATTCTGAAATGATTAGAAACAATATAATGTTATGCTTTAGTCTTGTATCAAATTATTTAAATTGCTATTAATTAATGATACTTTTATTAAAACAATATAATAGATTTATAATAATTCACATAAAAAATATAATTTTGATAATTTTAATGTAAAGTAAAATGTTATATTATATTTTTAAATTAGTTAGAGATAATTAATGCTATGTTTTTTTTATAAACTTTCCAATTAGATTAATGATCTTAAAATTCAATTCAGTACTCATTTAACACATCAATAAATACAAACAAATATAACTTTAACTCTTAAAAGTTAAGATGTCAAAAAGAGACCCGACCAATTTTAACCTAGGTTAATTGAGCTACAGGTCGATCATAGTCAGCCCGATCAAGCCACGGGCTGCCCCTAGCTCGACTCGACTCCGACTACATTGACATCTCTAATAAAAGTTCACGCAAACATTTATCTGTGAACTTGTTTATAGCTATTTTATAGACACATTTATTAAATTCATTTAAGATGTATTTGACTAATAAAAGGTTGTATATTTTCTCTTAAGTAATTTTTATAAACTTTATCAAAGAGTGATAATTATTTACTTGTAAGTAGTCAAAAAGGAAATAATTAAGAGAAATTTCACAAGCAACAACAAACAATCATTTATATATTAAAAATTTATATTTTATATTTTATAAATAAAATTAAATCATTTAAATAATTGTATGTAATCATGAATATGATTATTCAAATAATAACCATCATAACATTGTAATTAAATATTGATATATTATTTACTTAATATCTATATTTAAATATAATTTTTTAAATTTACATAAAACAAATAATTTTTAAGAAAACATCTTATTTCTTCACGTATTTAATTACTTGCATGTTTGATAAATTATAATTATTTTATTTTAACCTTTTATCAACTTTTCTTTTTAGCACTTCTTCTAAAGAAATCATAAGAAATATAACCAATATCAATTATTTTTGACAATGTGTGCCTAATGAAACTATAAAATTACTAATAATCTTTCAATGTGATACGAACAAAAAATATAATAGCAATAATTTAATTTTTCATGCCTTTTACATATAAATACAAAAAACACTTCAGTTGCATTGATGTAAATGATATTTATTAATATAAAGAAATAAAATTCAAATTTTACTTTAAAATATTTGTAAAATTATTAATTGTAATGTGTATGTATGTATATATATATATATATGAATTTAAAATATTATATTATGAACTTAAAAGACATATTTTAGAAAGTTCAACACACTTGGATTAGAATAATTATTATGAGTGAGATTTTACTAAGTCAATTTTTGAATAAAAATAATGTCTCTTCAATTAAGTATAGTATTAAAAGAAACAGAGATTAACTTAGAGATCCAACAGAGAATATAATTCCATCAAAGTTTATGTGGATTTTATTAGAAAAAAAGTGGCTATATAATGAATTCTCTTATTTCTAATTTTTCTTCTAAATCAATGATTATATTTTCTATTTTTACAAACTAAATTTGTTTAATACCTAGTAGGATAAGCCTTGGGATGGAATTTGTGATTTGATTATTTATTTAATGAAATTTGATTTTTATTAATTAGATTTAATTATGTATTTTGATTATTCCTTAAATTAATATGTATGGGATATTATTTTATGTATGATTGCATACAATTTAGACCAAGAATATCTTTGTACGAATAGATCTAACATAATTGAAAGGAATTACGTACAAATCTAGAGATAAATGGATATAAATATTTTGAATTAAGGATAAATCTAATAGAGGAATTCAAAAATTAATTAACAAAATTTTAGAAGTTTTAACTAGCAAGAGATTTTAATTAATCAATTTAGGGCTAGGTGTTGATAATCCTGAAAAATACATTAACATAAAGTAGGAATTTTCACGAGCTAGTGATCTTTAGTTAAATTGCATGATAAGGGGTTAATAGCTTAAAAAATCTAAAGGGGATTTGTTACTTAGGTCATGCTTCCTTGATTTGGTTAATCTTTGTGTGATCTAAATTCTTGGTTATTAGTTGTGTTGAACTTTAATATAGTTTTATCATTAAAATTAAACAATCATCTTATTCAATTGCTTAGATAATATAATAGTGGTAATTATTAGTATTTATAGTCATTATGAAATTGATAATCAATATTCACCATTACTATACTGTAGTTCGATAGGTGTATATTGCCTTTGAGATGTATAGGATAAGGATGTTGCGTTTATCAACTTTTGATGTCGCTGTCGAGAATTAGAACATTAGGAAAGTTTAATCTAGCCATTTATTTTATTTCATTTCTTTTACGTTTATTTTTTAAAGCTTTATTTCTTAATCTTGTATTTGTGGTTTACTTTCAGAAATCGAGTATTCATCGTTATAGAAATATACATAATAGAAGGATAGAGAAGAATGTATTCTCAGGAAGACTATAGTATATCATTCATTACGACAAATTTTAAAGCTTAAAATGAGAGGCATGTATGGATGGCAAATGTGATCTAGCCAGCCCGGCTTAGCCCAACTTCGGCCTGGTTGGCTAGGCCACAAGTCGAGCTTACTTGGCCTCATTGGGCCACGATTTAGGTTAGGGAGGAGGTTGCTCTAACTCGTGGCCTAACAGAAAGGTATAAAATGAAGTTATTTTTATTTTTTATTTTAAAATAATAAAGTAAGGTCAGGTAATCCGTGGGTCGGGTCTAGACAGGCCAAGAACGACCTAAGCTCGACCCAACCTATTGCCACCCTAGAGGCATGATGACATGTACTTCAAAGATCAACCAATATTTATGGTATGCTGTGATATTTGTAAAGTTATCACCTTAATCTTAGCATCAACTGTGCATTAAGAATTGGGCTCAAGCTACCTCGTACAAGAATACTTATAATCTATAGTGGAGCAATTATTATAACTTCGAATGAAATGGGTACGTTTCATATGGATTTTTATAAGAATGGCAACAAGAGGAGAATCAATGTCTTACTGATACCCTTCTGAAATTTGTTACTTGCAACCAAGACTACCCTCCAAAAAACTAAAGAGCAAGATGTTTTATTTGTATACAGCAAGATAGATTTAAGGAAACATGTGAATATAATAACTTCGTAAGACTAATTAATTATTTATTCGATATATTTTAATACCTTATGTTATTAAAAATTGACCAGTTTATTAATTAATTGATCAATATTTGTAAATTAATCGATTTTATATATTAAAATTAATAAATTAAATTTTATTTAATAAATTTTCAATTAAATTTTAACATATTAAATATGTAATTTACAATGAAAAATATTAAAGTAAAATTCGAGTTAGGTTCGCCAGAAATTAACTTGAGACTTGATCCGAAGGATCCAAACAATTGGGCCACCCACTCAAATCACTATCTTCTTTGAAAAATTTCTTAGAATGACGTTGTTTTGGATGACATGCTCAGCAGCTCAGCCTTGAACTCGGGTTGATGCAAGTCTGCCCGTACCTCAGGCCAAGCACACGTCATAGGTTTCTAGTCTTGGGTCGGACAAGCGACGGACTCGAGCTGACCTGATCTATTGGAATCCTGAAGGAGATACTGGTAGCCCACGAAAGCATGATCTGGGAATTGAACAATCAACATCCAGGGTACAGAGAAGAAGCTTCTGACTTAGTGCAGGCCACTAAATTCTACATATTTGATTGTTCATAAGTTGCCTTTTGCAACTCCTAACTTGGCTAAAGGGTATTCTCTGCCAGGCCAGACATGGGAGCTATCAGAACAATACGCAACAAAAACTTTAAAAATCATAGTTTTAATTAGATGGTTATTGGTCTTTCAGAATCTTACTGACAGGCCTTTCACTTCATGTTATATTCCGTGATCAGGGACCTACCATGAAATCCTCAACAGAGCATCTAGGAACACAATATTTCCAGAACATAACAAAAGCCAGGTATTAGAATATTCATCACATTCACTCGAATAGATTATGCAAATCCCGAAAACAATATGAAAGCTTTTGCAAATCCTGAAACAATATGTAAGCATTTTGCAGGACAAAGCACTGTAACAATCAATGCCACTTTAGCTGCAGATGCAACTATTAAGCTTCAACTGCAACAATATGCTCAAGTTCTCCTAATAATAGAACATGATCGCCCAACAGCATTATTCTCTTTCCTTGCTCGTCCGCAATGCTCAGATGCTCACAGGGATCTACCAAAATGCTGGTTTCAGTGGATCCATGAGAAACAGTGTGTACCCTGTCAAATCCAACAAGCTGTTTTTCAGGAGTTCCTGCAATAACTTTCGGAACTCTGGAAAACAACATCACAACGTGGCTTCCATCCATATCTCCAACGTTCATTACAGAAATTTGAACATGGAATCTCAATCTATCGCAAGATGTTATCCCATCAACATGTAAATAACCAGGTTTTTCTCCTATCTGGCTAAAAATTCTCATGCTAGAATTAACTGACAAGGATTCTGATAGACTTAGTTTTTCTGGGGCTGACAAGAAACTGTAAGTGAAATCAGTGTAGCTTAATCCCTGACCAAATCTGTAAACTTGATTTCCGGTGTAGAAACGGTAAGTTCTTCCAGGATAACCACGAGAACGATCTGGTCGCATGCTCATATCATTCATGGGAACCTTGGTGAATGACTGAGGATACCAAGTAACTGGAAGTCTCCCACCTATATTTTCGCATCAAGTATCAGATCAAATTTATACTTTAATCAATTCTGCCATCAAGTGCTAAATGTAGTTCAAGATCTTTATGAAAAAATTAATACTTTTCCTATCTAATAAAAGTCCAACAGTTACAAACCTGGGTTATAGTCGCCAAAGATGATCTCTGCCAGTGCATTTGCACCAGCTTCACCAGGATACCCAATCCAAAGAATGCTAGCAACCCTTGGATCATCTTTGGCAAATGATACATCAACTGGTCCTCCACCGGTAAGGACTAGAACCACAGGCCTTTTACTTGCTGCTGCAACAGACTGTACCAACTCCATCTGTTTACCCGGTAAGAGAAGACTAAATCGATCATGATCTTCAGTTTCTTGAGATAGATCGAGGCCAGTGACTATAATTACAAAGTCAGATCTTTTGGCAACAAGTATTGCCTCATGGAATCTAGCAACTGAATTGCACGGCACATCCTTGCAACCAACTTCATAGGTTGTTCTTTTCACATAGGCTTTGAGTCCCTCAAATATACTCTTTGGAGTGCATGAATACCCTACATGATCAGGAACTCAACGACTTATTAAAGTAAATTAGGAGCAGAAAAATTTCTACAAGCCTGAAATAGCTAGCAAGAAGAGGCATGTGGTCATGCAAATATGATGTTATTACCTAATTATCATGTACAAAGCAGAATCGTTAAAAGTTTCTATCTATAGATGGATGTTCGTGACAAAGTTCAGAAATGTTCTGACAATCACTCATCAGTAACATAGAATATTAATGAAGTTCTTGGCTGTAGGAGGCAATTCCGTAAGCTTGATCTGCAGTTCAGCCAAATTAGAAGCAGGGTTGAATTGGAGTTCAGCCAAAGCTAAACAGAAGGTTTTTACCTGTGTAGTCACCACCCAAATTGCTTGCATTATTTGCCAGAGGGCCAATAACAGCCAATGAAGAAACAGCGTACTTATTCAAAGGCAACAACTTATCATCATTTTTCAGAAGCACAATCCC
>JANIIA010000190.1:55816186-55827244 GCA_027478495.1 Erythroxylum alaternifolium | reverse complement strand
TTAATTTTTATATTATATAGACTAAACTAATTATTCATATACTAGAAACTGTAAAAAAAACTTAATTTTTTCTAAATTTTATGATACTATTAATAATATTTTGAAGATATTAAATTTTTTAAAAAATATTTAAGAGGCAATTCATACCTTTTTTATATTTTTATGTTTAAGCCTAATGTTTTTGTAATTTTATGTTTAATCGAAAATATATTTTGAACCTGAACGATTACAATAGAATACAATTAACTTAAACTTTAACATTTTGAAATGTTTAAATTAAATCATAAATATTTAAGAAATGTTCAGATCCTAAATAGAATTAACTATTTATCAGTTGAATGTTATATTAATATTGAATCGCATAATTAACTTTTTAAAATTAATCAAAAAGTGGATCTTTCCGCTGTCATATATTTCAAATAGTAAATCTCACTTTTCATATGACAGTGAAGCTCGTTTTTTAGTTAATTTTATTAAATTTTTTATCTATTTAATATTTATTTTGAATATTTTTAAAATATTAAGGTTCATTTTGAATAATTCAAATCGTCAAGATTTGTTTTGTATTCTCTTCAACGTATTTATTCAAAAATACATTTTTAGCTTTTATGTTTCTTTCTTTTTCCTCTTGGACAAATATAACTAAGTTGGATCATATTCATAGGAATGAATTCTGAGTTTGTGTCAGTGAATATATACAATTAATTAAGTTGGCCTTATATAATAACTTAAGTTTTTGTATTAAAACGGTCTCTTAACATAATATCATAGTCTAAATAGTTCACTTGACAAACCTAAAAAGAGGTTGTAAGTGAGGAAGAATATTGGGATAATAAATCACACATTAAAAAAATACAATATCTAACAATAACATATAAAGTTAAGAATGAGCAATTTCTTGTAAGACTTAAATCTTTTAGATCGATCCCATTTTCAATCCTACTTAAATTTCAAGATTTTGAATTCCTTTTCCCCTTTCTTTGGTTCATATAAAGTTATAAAACAGTCGTAGCAACATGCTTTTACATAGTAGGGTTTTTGTTTAATTCATGTCAATGGGTTAATCGATAAAGGCAAGGCAGATTCCTTGATTATAGCTGCAGATTACCATTAAAATCGGGATTATATTTATTCAGATCCCAGGATTTGCGCGAAACCAAATAGTTAAAGTGGCCGCTTCTGTGGCTTCAAATGTGTCTGGTGTTAATGCCCAGACATAAAGATCATATCATATCTCTAAAATTGATTTCCTGTCTTCTTTTTTATTGACAAGATATTTTAATTTAATTAAGTATTCTAAATAAAAAGTTCAATATACTGATAATTTAAGATTAAACAATAAATTCGATGCAATTAGAAAATAATAAGTTCACTTATTTCTGCACAATTCTAATGAAATTAAGCAATAATTAAAATTTTCAATTAATTTTACCGTTTTGATTGTAAAAAATTTAAACCGGCCAATTTTTTATTTAATTTATTTTAATAACTTTTATTGTTAAAAATTAATTAGTTTATTAATTAATCGGTCAATTTTTTAAACTAATAAATTAAAATAAATAAATTAATTTTTAATTAATAATTTATTTTTAATTAAAATTTAAATTATTTGATAAATAAAGACAACATTTCTCAATCATATTTTAAAAGTTTTAATTTTATTCAATTTTTAATTGGTTTGATGAAAGTATAATATCAGTTAAATTTTTTAAAGCTTATATCTGTTATCTTGTCGTTTTAACTTCTGACTCGTTTTTTATAAGCAATTTTTGGACCTATCAAATCCTCTGTTTCACTTACTCTATTCTAATTATGTTTCATTAAATTTCATGAACACATTTACGTAGAATAAATCTCACCCATATATTTATATAAAGTTTACGTAAATATATGAATAAAATTTAATAAAAAATTATAAAAATAATATAACTGATACGGAAAACCTGATCCTATTTTTAGAAACCTTCTCTATTCCATCGATTGAACCTTCCACTAATCAAAGAGGGAAAAAACCTTCTTCTATTCCATCGATTGAAACATCCACTAATCAAAGAGGCTAATTTCCTCTCTCTTTTTTCCCCCCTAACTTAGACTATGATTAGACCCTCTAATCAAAGAGGCTTATCAAAGGTTAAACTTTTAGACCAAGTAACAATCATCTTAGAAATAGGGCAAAGGATAAGATGACAACCAACTTGTAATTTGATTTGAAATTAATAAATTAAATTAAATTTTGAATTGACGTTAAATTTAAAGAATTAAATTGAAGTTCAACTAAAATAACTCATATTTATTATAAAATATTATTATTGTAATTTTAAAAAATTAAAATAATATTATTTTAAATAATTTAATTAAATTTAAACTTAAAAATTGAGCCATATTCTAAAAATTTAGGAATAAGTTGAATTAATTACAAATTTAGCTCGACCTGACCTGCTCTAACTTGCCATGTCTAAGCAGGAGGCAGGAAATACGATGATCGGACTCGATGTGTTGGAGCACTTTATTTCCATTAGGGTGAAATTAAAATAGTATTATTTTAAATAATTAAATTAAATTTAAACTAAAAAATTGAGCCATATTATAAAAATTTTGGACTAAACTGAATTAATTATAAATTTGACTCGACCCGATCCACCCTAACTTGGCAGCAGGAATATCGAACTTGATGAATTGGAGCACCTTATTTTTATTAGAGTATTCTAATCTTATGTTTCTTAATTTTATCCATACATTTATATAAATCTTATGTAAATATATTAATAAAATTTAATAAAATACGATATAACTTAATTAGTCGGAATAGAAAATCTGTCCCGACTTGGATAACTTCAAGAACCTTGCCTGGTAAATATCATTGTCATCGGCATCGTCAGCTTCTTCCAGGATAAGACCATTAGTAGGCCACAATCTCTGATCTATTGTCCGATGAGACTGAGGCTGCGCCTCCGTCACTTTCGTGGGTCCCATTTCATTTATAAAGAGTCCTATCATCCGTACATTTACAAATCCTAGTTCTCTAGTAAAAATATTTTATTTGAATATATAAGGAAATATATAAGGAAACAGTATGGCCCATTATGCTTTTGTGTACAGGACAAGACAAGACACCTTACTTGCCTCTTGTTGCTGCTAATTACCTTATGTGATCTTAAATTTTCTTCTTAATTTTATAATTTTAAAAAAATTATTTATCTTTATATAGTATTATTTAGTTATTTTATAAAATATTATTTTTTATTTTTCAATTATTCTTAATTTTAAAATAAAATAAATGATAATATAAATAAAATAAAAAGATTATATAATTAAATAATATCTTAGAATAAATGATAATTTTCAGAAAATTAAGATAAAAAATTCATATCAAAAGAAATTAGGTAATTAAAATTATCTTATGGCGTCCATTTTTAGAGTACTGAATAGAGTTAAATGTAATCACTTCAGGGAAGAGTGAAGTCTAACACTAATCATAAACTTTCATCCAAAGATTTCCAACCAAACTTCAAATCAAAGTAAGTTTTTGACAATGAAAAGGAAGAAATTACCAAACTGGGGTATTAAAGTTACTTTGAAATCATATAATCTTTTTATGCCAACTTGAACGAAACCTAATATGGAAGGAACTCGTACAAAACGTGGTGCCAGAGATAGAAATCAAAAAGATCAAAGACAAAAGACACTAGACACTTTGAACAAAAGCAGAAAAATATGAAGTAGGGACGTAGCTTGGAACAGATAGAGAGCATATAGCCTCTCGTTCGTTCATCGCTCACTTCATGCCGACTTCTTTAAATCCAAAAGCAAAGTAGAAAGGATTATACACACAAAATGATATCATTGATCACGGAACGAGTACTAGCGTTTGCACTGGGAATGGTGGGATTTCAAAAGTCAGCATCTCATCTACAGTAAAATTAGGTCATGAGATGATAGCGTCCCCCTCTATTATTTTTTTTTTTTTTAACAAGGGGCAAAGAGCCTCTAAATGCTAATTAGAGTGGACGCCGCCAGGGTAATGTGGTGCTAGAGCGATCCTGACCAAGGATAGTACTGATGCCAGCAGGAGAATTAGGGAATTCATGGTACCCTAAAAAAAGGCTTAATGCAAAATTGGTCATCCAATTGGTGGCAGAGTTTCCTTTACAATAGGAGTGTAGACATTTTAGTTCCCAATCCCTGTGGAATAACATTTTGAGTTTGGAGATCAGGGTCCAGTTGTAGTGAGTATACGGAGGATCTTTCTCAAGAAGTTTGATAACTTTGTGCTATCTACTTCCATTAAAACTCGTCGTTCGTCGAAACGCCAAGCTAACTCCAATCCTTTCAGGGCCCCCAAAGTTTTGACGCCAACGACATGCAGTTGTCAATCTGATAGGCTCAATCGGTCTTTCATTCGTCACAGTCATTCCTTAACACGCCCCCTGTTAAAGTTACTCCACTAGAAGTCTTGGCGGCTCTATCAGTGTTGATCTTGCACCATCTCATCGTTGGTGGACTCCATCTAATCTAAGCATTTGGGTGAGAGGATTGTGGGTTGGTGATGAGCGTAAGCGTATTAACCTACTGAATAGCCCTAACCCGGGCCATAATGACCTCCACGTGAGAGGCAGGTGGGAGGTCCGTAAATATTTATTGGTTTCTCCATTTCCAGATGAACCAATAGGTAACACTAAAAAGCATATTCCAGTTCATTCCAGAGACTGGTGGCCTTTGCATGGAGAGGTTAGCAGTCAACTAGGGAAGGTAGTTGGTTGAGGTAAAATTATGCCAATGTCGTTGAGGCTCGAGCATGTGCCACACTGTGCGAGTAGTGAGACAGTCCTGCAATGCGTGTAAGCATGATTCCTCAGCTGATGATCAGCTTTCACAGTAGGGATTATTACTAAGATGTCCCCGGACCCGTTTCACGTTAGTGAGAAGACGACCCTGCAATGCTAAACATAGGAAGGAATGGATGTGTTTAGGCCCCTTAAAGCTCCAGATAAGCGTCCAGTGATGATCCTGAGGATGGCATGAATTATTGCATAAAACAGTATAGGCCAATTTGATACTGAATTGACCAGATTCTGTCCAGCCGTTATAGATTATGTCCTGCGCATTGGTGTCCGTAGGGGGGCTCATGGTTGCAAGCTAAAGGCAAAAGGAGGCTGGGAGACGGGTTTGTAAAAGACTCCAGTTCTAGTGGCCGTCTGCAGTAATATATTCCCTCATGCGAGCTTGTTTCTCCACCTTAAAAATAGTGGACACAACGACCTCCAAAAGTTTAGTATCCCCTCAGCCATACATCTTCCAAAAAATGCACAATGGAACCATCCCCTAATGCCTATCAAATACCAGGATACACTGCTGGCCAAATCTTACAGATGGCTCGCCAAAGGAAGGAATAGCACCCCACTTGCAATTTTGGAGGAATGTGAGTCATGGGAGGCAGATATTTACTCCTCAGTATTTGCACCCACAGGGCGTGAGGTTGAGTAAGAACATGCCAAGCTAACTTCATGAGGAAGGAATCATTATGTTCTTTCAGCTTCCGCAAACCAAGGCCTCCACGGTTCTTGGGCTGATAAATGTTAGACTATTTGAGTAAATTCACCTTCCGTTCCCCTGCATGAGCACCCTAGAGGAACCGACGATAGGTCCCTCTTTATTCTTTAATGGATTGTCTAATGAGCGTTTTAGTGTTCTCAAGCGATAGGGACCTCTCAAGTAGTCTAATATTTGACAAATTTAAAATTTATTACCATTTAATCAAATCAATCGAATTTTTATATAATTTTAAATTGTTCACTAATTTAATATCAACAGTAACAATTCAATATAAGTTTTGTTGAGACATAAGGTTTGAAGAAGTCTAGAAATATGCAGTTTTACCTTTAATTAGTAAAGAGATTGTTTTCTATAGACTTACATAAAAAAAAAAAATAATAATAATAATATTATAATAATAATAATAATAATAATAATAAAAGATACATACTAAATTTAACATTAAAATTAAAATAAAAGTAGACATAAATGATCATAATAATAAATTAAAAATAAATAAACAAATAAATAAATAAATGCATGTAAAAATAAAAATATAAAATAAATAATACAATAAATACAGAACAATAATAAAAAAAAGATAAAATAAGTAAATAAATATATAAACAAAAAGAAAATATGTAAATAAATAAAACAAACAAGTCATTATAAAAAAATGTTTAGGCTAGTTAAGGAAATACTTAGGCTAAATAACTATGAGAGAAGTACTATATATTAAATGTTTAGGCTAAATATACAACATAATATTAGAAAGAAAATGTTTAAACGACATATGGGAAAGAGAATGACTCTCTATGTAAGATTTTTTACCCGTATTTTAGCGAATCAAAGTTTTATATTAAGGGTCACGTTCTATATAAATTCTAGTAAAATCATATCATTCTTTATCACTTTTTCCTAATTCTTTCTAAGTCTTCTCTTTTTTCATCTTACAGTCTCTAAATATAATCTTCTCGTATCTACTTATTTGAGCGTCAAGATATCTCCTCTTAATATATCCGAGTCACCTAAGTCTTGTCTTTCTTAATTTTCTATTAACATTAGTCATATTCAATTTGTCTCTTGTCGTTACGTTTCTAGCTTTATCTCTTTAAGACGAGACATGTTAAGATAATTATTCTGATTTTATTACAAAAATGTAAACTTTTTATATTTAATAACATTTTTTATAAAGTTAATTGATTTTCCTCTTTTTATTTTTTAAATGACAAGACGGAATTTGGGTTATCTTTATTTTCTTTATCAAAACAATAGAATTAATTAAATATAGGATCAGATTCTTGGGTTATTTCTCACTTTTTCTTTTTCTTTTTCTTTTTTTACTGTCGACACACTTGACACATGATCTTTTCCTTTTTCTGTGATGTTTAAACATTCGTTTAAACGGAATTTAATGAGAGTGGGAGTTTCAGAAAAGGAAATGTGAGTTGTTTTTTGTTTTTACGCAGCTGACTTAGACTGGAGTGGAATAGAATTGCGTAATTAGTCTCTTAATAATTACATAAGATGAGTTACATTCCACTAATAGTTTCAGTTTTGCTCAACCAACCATTTACTTCTTCCTTTGTAGATTCTGCGGTTTAAGAACAACCAATGTCCTTAGCTTAATGATTAACTTCACCTAGACCACCTCTTGGAGCGATTTGATTGTCTTTTGCTTTAGTGGGCATACGTGTGGATGAGATACAAGTTAACTTTTCAAGTTACAGTTGATACCAACTTATGACTGCTGACTGCTGAGTGAAAAATGACAAGTTCGTGTCACTGCAACACACGTCTGGCTGGGAACATCCACTCAGTTAGGAGCATATCATAAATTGTTGCTAAGATCTAACCATTGAACAATAATAACATAAATAAAAGATCTAACGCATTGAGTGACCAAAAATTCCTTCTTCTACACATTTTCCAAGTTGCTCGTCAGACTAAATTTGGACCCCATCATCTCCTAACACTGGTGTCTTTTCGATGTTTCAATGAATTAAGAAGCCATCATTTTCTTGACTTTTATGTTTTGGTGCAACGTGAAAAACTTAGTAGATCATGACAATCACCTACTTCGATCTGACCTGAGTAGTGTCCTCGTGAATCATTAACGTAAATTCTGGTGCAGACCAACTCTGTTTAATCAGAACTTCTTCTGGTAGTACTCCAAAACAGGGGGGATAACTTTAGATCATGCCCAGTTCAAACAAAATCATGAACAAGTTTTGTAGGAACTTATAATCACCAGTAATACGGATCAAAGTTAAAAAGTGCAGGAGAAATTTGGAATTCCTGTTTCTTTTCAGTATTTTCACTCATGAAAACGTATTACACGGAAAGAAATGGTCTTGCTTTACTGGGGGTAACAATGGATGTACACCTACCATCTTCAATGCAAAGATTAAATCTTTATATCTCCAATATGTACAGTAGACATCACAGAGCTTTGCTAATACAGAGGAACAGGAAATCGTGGCGGTTTGGGCGGTTTTTGAGGTTCAGGAGCAGGTTTCTCTTCTCGAGGCGGTTCACATGGACATGGCAATGCTATGAACTTTGGAATCTGATCACCTGGCATCAAAACTGGCAAGCTTTGGGTTTGGTTTTGTTTCAAATCCTGGAAACAAAAAAGGGAAGAACAAAAACCCAAAATAGTCAAGTGTCAGATACCAGATTATGAAACACCTGTCACAGGTTTGAGGCAAACACTGAGCTTATCATTATGTTTGTTTCTGGAAATTACCAAGTGGGCAGGTTTAGACTTGGAAGGTGAAGCTTCAATGTCGGCCTCAGGATCAGGTTCACCGGATAAAGATCGGCGGAGTGATCTGAGCTTATCCCAGTGGTAGCAACAAGAGAAAATACCGCTTAAGCTGAAGATGACGAGCAAGAGCAGAGCTGTGCCGAGAGGGAAGCCAAGGGACGGTCTAGACGCATCCATGTGAGGAGGAGAAAGATTTGGACTCTGCATAGCTAACAAGAACAACGCCTGAAACTCATGTGTAGACGAAGAGAAGAGAAGCTGATGGAAAGAAATTGAGGAAAACAAAACAAAAATGGTGTGAAGTGAAACGAGGGAGGAGTGGTGGGTTTATAAAATGAGTTGGAGGAAGAGTACGTGTAAAGGTACGTTTAATGTCCGGGCCATGGTACGGAAGAAGGGGGGTCCACTTTTTGTGAGTGCTGAACCAGAGTGTTAAAAAGGGATTGCTTTGGTTTTGGCAGAGAGGTTTAGAGCTTGAAGAAGACAATAGCAAAGAAGATGGTTCTTCAAACCGGTCCTTCAAATCTTAACTTGACTCAAAATTCAATTTAATTGAATCTAACTCATTAAGTGCAGATCTAATCGAACATATTCTTGTACATATATGGTTGTGGAAGGGCCCTACTTTAAAGAGACTGTACCGTGGCTCTTTTGTTAAATGGTACAATTGGAATTGGATGTGTCAATTTTGAAGCGCACTAGTTCACATACACAGGCACAAATTGCTGAGGATGCCAATTCTACAGTCACACTACACAATAGCACTAAGTGCCCTGTAACATCCTGACGTAGATTCGAGGCAATTGATTATTATCAGTTCCTTTAATTTCAGATAAACAGGAGAGTTTCCTATACATAATATTTTTAATAGAGTAAATTTTGTATTTGAATAAATTGACTATGAATTACCACTAGTAATTGATTATGTAATTGAGTCCACTCGGTATGGGTATGGATGCGCTAGCCTTCCCCAACACAGGTATGATCTCAGCAGGCTTTATTTGGGCATTCCATATCCATGTAGAGCTGGAGCTATGGAGCTTTTTCAGCTTCTGGGTCACAGGCATTCATGTGTTTTTCCTGACCGAGAAGTAGGACTCAAAAGCATGAACCCAGGCTGTGGGCCGAAGATGTTTCCAATAGTCACAAAGACAAATGGAAAAATCTCATTTGCTCCTAGTGAAAATGACGTATTTCTGGATTTTTAACAGGAACTAAGCTCTTACCTACGACTGGGCAAGAGCAATTTGGCTTTTTTTGAGCTCAGGACAAAGATAACACCATCAACAAGCAAATCAGCGCATAAGGAGGCAGACATCAGCGCTATTAGCTTCACTGTCGAGCATAAAGTTGCAAACTTTTTCAATGTCTGAGCTGGCCAGCTGATCTCTGATATTTTATGCATAACTATATTTCTTAACTGGTAGCAATCTAAAGTTGAAAAATATTGCATAGGGAAGAATTCATTCATCTTTCATGGAAAAAAAAGATTTGCAGAAAATAATCATTAGCAGAAAGCAATCCCACATACAGATTGTTGACCATCCGATGATCTTGAAGTTCTGATATTGAAATTTTGCTGTGAAAAGCTCTGGTCCTGAATCCATGAGCTAACAACAGCTTAGTTCAAGCTGTAATGTCACAGAGCCACATGTGCATGTCATTTTCACATATTTCTGGCGTCCAATGGACCCAATTTAAGAACACTCCGTTGCTTCCTTAGGAGGGTTAAGTAATGGATTGTAGTTTGCTTTTGTTGTAGGCTTAGATACTCCTTATCCTCAGAAATGAAGCTTCTTGTTGATCTTATCTTCTTTTGACATCTTAACCAAGTTACAGTTCTCCTCTCAGGACGGGACCATCGCCCCCTAAAGTAGAAATTCTTTGATATAGGACAAAAAAGTTTGTCATTTCTGAATTGTATCAAAGGGATCAAAATGGAGCCAAAAGGTACTTTCAACTCTCTAGCCAAATTCATCTAGGATTCTTATCTTCTTTATTCACTTTACATAGGGATGGTTGGGTCCGAGTTGAAGCCCGATCCGGAATGGACTAAATTTGAATATTTTTCAATTTAAAAATTAAAAATATCTTTGTTTTACTTGAAAATATCTTTGTTTTACTTAAAATGACATCGTTTTTGCTTAAATTTTCAATGCTTAAGTCAGAGTAATTCGAGCAAACTAACTTAGACTCTAGCTCATAGCTTAAGAATACGATCATAGATTAAAACCTATGAACAATCACTGGATGTCCATACAAAGGTTTTCAGATAGGGTTAGTATTCACCTTCAAAGGAAATACACCGCCGTTTCGTAGATACATTTCATGTGAAACAAAAAAGAAAAATGATAATTGCTCTTCTCGTATCTAATTTTGGTTGAGAGTAAAGAGGCAGTAGCAACCGATCAAGGTATAAAACCAAATATATCTATAATAAATTCAGATGAACGTAATTCTAAGTTTTAAAATTATATATTAAATTAATATTGAATTTTTTATAATAATAATAATAATAATATTTATCTATAAAATCAAGATCATTTTTTAAAAATTTAATCCATTCCAAACTTTGTGTATTTTGAAAAGTTCTAAATATATAAATAAATTATTGTGTAAAAGTAATATATGTGCATATGTATTATTTATGAAATTAAAATTGCAATATTAATGTAAAAGAAAATACTACATGTTAGGGAATCATTATCTGTTATTCACATAACAAATTATATTTTACCTCAACTTGTACAAATGCC
>JANIIA010000190.1:55791837-55802050 GCA_027478495.1 Erythroxylum alaternifolium | reverse complement strand
GGGTCATTTTAATGTCGGAGTCACTTATTTTGCCACACCTCCTATAGGGTGCCACATGATCCTTTTAGAGGATTTATTGGAAACCTGTCTTTCCCGACATACTGTGTAATTTTGAATCTTTTCTCTTAAAAAAAAAAGGATAGATGTGCCGTTATTGGAATATTTACAAACACAAAACTTGATATTGAGAGTAGGACTAGAATCAGAGATGATCACATTCTTAGAACTTGGAAAACTCCACCTCACCACAAGATCAATTAATATAATTTAATTATTTCAAATCAAATTTAAAAAATGAGTTGAATTATTATATTAGTGATACTTGATTAGTTTACGTTAGAGCACGTGGATTTTTTTATTGAAATTTTTTAAAAAGATTTAAAATGTAGGAAGCCTTTTTTTTATGATTCTTTTAAATTACAAGGGCTTTTAACCTAACTTTTAATATTTCCTCTCTTTAGGTGACTTATGTTAGGCGTGCCTAATTGAAGAAAAGAAGAAGATGGAACACAGAAATTGTTAGGGATCGACCTCCATCTACCAGACTCATTAATTTGAAGAAGAAAGGAACACATGAATGCAGATATGATCTTCACATATGTGCAGAAATCTGCCACATCGCAGGCTTTCAGGACTCAAACCTAACCAGGAGGAACACCATTCCTTGTCATTCAAAGATCACTGGACCTTATTGGTCTGTCAAATTGCTTCCACCAAATTGCAACTCCTTTTCGTTCCCCTAAACTCCAACGCGTTTTTGCCACCCATCCCATTTAAAGCACTGGTCTGTTTATGGAAGTGACATGACAAGCCTTTCAAGTTCTCTGAAAATGCGTGTGATCATTACTGTTTCGATCATGGAATTTTGGCATAAATGGGAATGTGGGTATTGCCTGAAAGGGCAAATATTGATTCTTGTCCTGGTTGTGATAACTAAAATACATAACTGTCAATGCTTCCTCCTGCATTTTCAAAATAATAATCACCATTTCTAATTTAAGCGGAAATTTCGTTTGAGACGTGAAGTCTATAGAAGTTAAGTATAACGCAACCTTATCCTTAACTAATACGGAGACTGACTCTAACTCGAACTTAATTGGACGAAACTCAATTTACTAACCCTACTTATTCTTACGGAGAACCCTTCTTGCTAATGATTCTCAATGAAGAATATTATACAAGTTGATATGTGTATGAAACTATTTTCTTTTCTTCTTCTTCTTGTATTTAATTAGGATTCTATCGATTTATGAGTTGGGACCATGTGCCCCAATAATGGCAACCACTCAACCACCAACCAAAGCCATATCTTTCAATTTCCATCACCTTATGGGAATTATTAGTCTACTCCATAATTATTTATTTGGCATAAACTTATTACCTCCTCTTCCTCTTCCTGCTCGTACATGTGACTTTACCTAATATTTATGGCAGTTTGGTCGAATCTTAGAAGACCAACTGCTAATCATGCAACCCAAAGTTGAGAACCACTTACGTTAACTCCAATTTGTTTAAGATTAAGTAGTTATTATTGTGTTCTCTGGTTGCTATAACATGCGAGGGTGAGGCCAAGTGAATTCCAATCATCCCCATCATTCGTTTCTGTCGTTGTAGGAAGATTCATAGTCTCATTCTCAAACTCCCTTTTTTTTTTTTTTGATTGGCTTTAACAAAATGCTTTATTGTATTATGTTCAGGAGTTAGGCTTCTTGCTAAAGAACAAGAAGAGGAATAAAATTTGATGCTAAGTGTTAAGTGGTCGTCTTACTACAAAAGTTTAAGCTGTTGTGTAAGTTCATCTTAATTAGTTTTATATATTCACTAACATACAGGCTCACTTTACTTTGTGTTGAATAATAGGTGAATGGTAGGATTTGAACTCAAGATCACTTGATTACGGAGACTCTGATATCATGTTAAGTGACCGTTTTACCATAAACACTTAAACTATTATATAAGGTCGACTTAATTAATTTAATACATTCACTAACACTAAAAAGGTTTTGAGTCTGTCAAGATTGCCCATTACTCGACTGCAAAGTGGAAAGCGTATGCTAAATGCTATGGAATAATTTGTTTAGCGTGAAAATTAGTTACTTTAGGGTTTAGTAGAATTTAATAATTTATAAACTATACGTTTCAAAAAAATTATTTAACAAATAATTACTTTCAATTTAAATTTTACACTTGATTTAAATAATTTTTTGTAAAATTTAAATTATTATTTAATTATATTCTTTAGAACAAAAGACATAAATTTCTTTTAAGTTGTAGTTTTTTAAATAAAAACTCTTTCTTGTATACTTTTTTTAAAATAACAATGAAATACATGTGTATAAAAAATATATTTGTATTAATCAAATATTATTTATAAGGTAATTTTACTCAACTTTTAAACTTGAACAAAACTAATTAAATCTGACTTAAATTAATAATTCATTACAATTATTTAATAACAATAACACCTAATAAAAATCTCTCTGAGACGCGAGATTTGGAGAGATCTAATAGTACGCAACCTTAACCTTAGCTAGTAAAGATGTTGCTTCCGAATGACTCACATCAATGAATGAAAATTTATTATAATTATTAATTTAGATCAAATTTAAGAGTTGATTCAAATTAATATATTAATAGCATTTAATTAGTTTGTATTTACTATTCATATTATTATATGTGTTTTATTTTTTATTTTTAACCGAATTTTAAAAGAAATAGTTTTTGAGAAAAATTAAAAATTGAATGAATTTTTTAAATTTAAAAATCCAAAAAAATTGAAAGAAAATATTTATATTTTTACCCTATTCTTTGCAAAGAGATAAATTATAACCTGTTATATATATATGTTAAAATTGGTAAGCCAACCAGAAGAAGCCTATTATGCCATTTGGACTGATCTAGGGATAGGTTGTGCTGGAGATGTGGATAAAAATCTTAGGTTCTAGACTTTGATATCTGATGTGGAAAGGGACACTCACCTTAAACATTAATTGCTGTGATTGTGACACCAAGGGTATCTCTGTACACATCAAATTTTTTTTCTAATCCTATATCGTTAAATCCTATCTTTACATATTTTTGTGGGATCTACGTAAATTTTGGATAAGATTTAATGGAATATAATAAGAATATTATAATCGGTACAAAAAATTTGATCCCACCTTTACCCTTCCTTAATTCGAATAATAAGGAGTTAAAAACAATATTTTAATAATTGAATAAAAATTAGATAAAATAAAATGTTTAAAATTTAAAATTTTTAATTAATATTAGATTGTAATAGAAATTAAATAATTTTGAAATAATATTTGAAGAAAGAGAATTTTTACTCGTAAAAACGTGAAATTTAATTTAAAAATGTTATATAAAAGTTAACTAACTTATTTTAATTTGTAAAAACTGATTAATTTATAAAAATTAACTAATTAATAAATCGATCAGTTTTTAATAATAAGAGTTATTAAAATAAATTAAATTAAGAAGTTAAAAACTAAACTAAATAATTGGTTGATTTAAAGTTTTTACGACTGAATTAGTTAAATTGATTTAATTTTTTAAGCTTTAAATTTTAAATTATTAACTAATTATTTGATGTCAATATTCTTAAATACATATTTAAATTAAGTGTGCTATTTGATTTCAAATCACTAAAATAAAATTCATATAATATAATTTATTAATTAAGTTATTCATGCATTAAAAATATTATCTAACTAATATAATTTATTATACAATGAAAGTTCCACCAAAGAGCCAAATTAAAGATGGGCTGTGATTTCAAATATTATATTTTATTAAATTTTATTTATATATTTACGTGAATCTCATATAAATGTATGAATGAGATATAATAAAATATGGTTAAAACATAATAACTGAAAGAGAAGATTTGAAAGAGAAGATTTGATATGAAAAGATGATTACCCAATTTGATCGTTAACGTGTAAAAGAGGTATAATCTCTTTGCTTATTCATATGCCCAATTATATTTTGATTACTTTCATGTGAGTGTGGTCAAAGGCAAGAGCATGTGCATGTACATTAACTTATAAGGTTTTGGTTCACTACTCTTGACTTAGATATTTTAAATACATAACGTGTGACAATATTTTATTAGCTAATTATTTTTTAAATTTTAGTGTTAAAATTATTATAAATAACAAACCAATAAATCATGATGTGAGGAGTTATATAATAAATAAAATTTTATAAAAAATTAAAAATTATATCTTATAATTTCTTTAGTCATCTAAGGAGTAACTTTAAAAAATAAAAAATAAAAGGACTGCTATTTATAAATTATTAGTACACTTGATGTTGACGGATCTTTTGCTTATCCATGAAAAAGATAAGATCTTATTTAATTCTGTTGAAAAAGAGTAAAATTGCAGACAGCTTTACATGTGGAAGAGTACAATTACATTAACAAAGACCAGCCTACAGTATACAATAATATCGTTCAACTTTGCCCTCTATCGATTTCGCCGACCAAGTTTACTATACGAATACGAAAGTATTTTCGACCTAACTAAATTAATACCATTTTTTCATAGTGATAAACATAAATATTATCAATTTTCCAAACAAATTATAATTATCTAATTATTAAAAATTCAACTAATTTGACTAATTTAACCGTAAAAATTTTAAACCGTTTAATTCTGCTTTAACAATCTTTTTTATTACGTATCATGTGAATTTTTAAATACTTATTTTTTTCATAATAATTTATATGCAACATTAAACGTTTCAGTCTTTTCATATATCACAATGCTTTACTTTCAGACATGAATTAATCAAATATTATTTACACGATGATTTAATTCCTTAAATAAAATTAATTAAATTTAACTTAAATTTAATTAGTTGGACTTAATATAAAGGACTAAGTTGGATAATTATATTAGTAATATTTGATTGGTTAAAATCTAATATTTATTTTACACGTTTCATGGTTATTTTTAACCAAAATTTTAGAAAAGATATTTTTTAAAAAATTGAAAACTTAAAGAACTATTTTAAAAAAATTTAAAGAATATATTTTTTAAATATTTATTAAACTACAAAATAGATATATCTTTTATTGTAAACATATTTATGTCTGCATATTATCATCGATATATTGTTGATATTTTAATTTTAACTTAAAATTTAATTAAAAATTCTAAAATAAAGCTAAATTTGAGCTTATGTTCAATAACTCAAATTTAATCAAAATTTCATTAAAATTTAAAAGGAATATGGAATCAAACACAAGACTTTATAAGATCCAAATTCGCATGTAAAATTTTTTGTTCCAGTTACGGTATTCTAATTATTTTTTATTAAATCTCATTTATACAATTACGTGAGATTCACGTAAATATATAAATAAAATTTAATAAAATATCATAAAAATTTGAGATTTCATCCCTAACTTCCACGTAGCCATTGGCATGCACACGAATCACGATGCATATACATTGATTACATTGGTAACACGAAAAATAAAGTAAGCATCACGTGCCCCTTATGACACATTAATTAACAATAATTACAAATTTTAAATTAAAGCAGTAACTTAGTTTAACCGCAAGGGTAAAAAGTAAAAAAAAACCTTATAATTACTCTCTGAGTTTGAACCCAATTAATGAAGCTTAATTAACCATCATAATTGATAATTATTTGACATTAAGTTACACGCTTTCATCTGTTTCAATTCAATCTGTTTACTTTTACTTGAAGACTTTTTTACTGTGCTGATTCACCGCTAATGTTAAAATCCAACTTTTACTGTGGCGTTACTCTCCACACTTTCTCGTTCCCTAAGAGATTCCTCTCTTTTGTCCACGGTAAAAAATAATAATGAAGATTTTGTATGATTAGCAAATTGAGGCAATGATTTTATGAAATTATGTTTCAAAATAATTACTTTAGCCAGATTAATAATTATTATACGTTTCAATATTCTTATTAGATGTGATTAGTACGTATTATCAAATGCAAAGAATTATTGTAAAATGAATAAATATTTTAAATATTAAAATATAAGATTTTTTTAAAGGTAAAAAACATAAACTTTAAATTTTATTTTTTGAAAAACCCTATTTTTAGATTTCTATTAAAATAATTATATATATATATATAATATTAACATCACATGTAAATTAATAAAATAATGCTAGTATGATATTTAAATTATCAATTTAAGATAATCATAATAAATTACTATTGTAAATTAGATTTAATTACTTTGAGCTAACAACTAACTTGAATTATTATGTAAACAAATTTAATTAGTGTGTTTAATATTTACTATATATGTGTTTCTTCGTTATTTTTTAAATAAAGTTAAGAGAATGTGTTTTTTGAGAATTTTAAAAATAAGATTTTTTATTAAATTATATAGCATGTCTATTACTTTTATCCCTATTTAAAATTTAAAACTTATTATTAAAGATGAATTTTCATTTTGAATTAAATTAGAAAAATGGAATTAAGATTAATTTAATTCATTGTGCCAAATTATTATATGAAAATTTTGTAAATTTTTTTTATAATTATTGTGGTTTTTTATAGGATTGTAAGTAATATAAGTGTTCGATTAAAATAATTTCAACCTTACAGATATTCGTCGTTCTATACCGTTTTCTGTATTCAATTATTGATTTAATTCAATAATTCGTAATTAAAGACTAATCAATTCAAAATTCAAAACAACTTTTTTTTAACCGAGGAACATGCAGTCACTTTTATTTAAATACGTACTGGATAAATTTTTTGATTGACACAATAACCTGCAGATCACATTAATAGAGTATTCTGCACTAGACAAGCCATGTACGACAAGCTCGATCGAAAGAGCGTAAGTAAAGGGATTCGAATATAAGACTTTTTGACCTCATACATTCCACTTCACCAACTCGACCATTCCATTTATTAGAAAAGTAATTAGGATTAGGAATAGAATATTTAAAAGGAGGCTTTAAATGATATTAATTCAATTATGACCAAAATGATTAATAAAAAATCGATTTCTTATTTTTAATAAATTGATTAGCAATAAGAAATATTAAATGACTGTTATGCCCTCCTGGGGTGCAGCCAAACTCATTAATTTCTGTTTCTGTACGCCTTATCATTTCATGGTCACACGGAAAAGAAAACATACCCCACCACGAACAGACAAGATCAAGAGAAATCAGAGTTCCACAGCAAGGAGCTGCATAGTACAAATACAACTTTTAGAAATTAAAACAAAAATAAATATTAAATAATATAGAGTTATGTACAACGTGATTAATAATGATATTTTGAAAATAAAAATTTAAATATATTAAAAATAATTTAAACACCAAAATATATATTTACTTATATTTTATTACATTACGACATCAATTTTTAATAATTTAATTAAATATTTTTGTGGAAGTAAAAGAAATATAATATAATTAATCTAATAATTAATTTAAAATATATAATTTAAAGGCAAAAGATATAAATCTCTCCCAAAATTAACAATTTTGGAAAAAATAAAATTGATTTTTTAGGAAAACTAAAAATTTAAAATTTAAAATTTTTTAATTATTCTTAAACTATTTTAAAAATAACTTCTACCCATTTCAGTATTATTTTTAATTTTATTTGGAGTTTGTTTGAAGAGGTGGCAGTGTCTTCTCTTCTTCTTCTTCTTCTTCTTTCTTCTCCCGTTGACTTATTACCGCAGGTGACAACAACTTGCAGATGCCAGTTAAATTTGCAAATCCCAATACTAACTTTGCTTTAAATACTCAAAAACCTATCCTGCCCTTTTGTATAAGGAAAAGCCTCCTCATTATTTGTTTCTTTACTACTTACTATACAATACATGTCCCTGTTAATAGAGCGCCCCCCTCAGATAGAGAGAAAGGTGAGTGAGA
Organism: Erythroxylum alaternifolium; assembly: GCA_027478495.1. Lineage (NCBI taxonomy): Eukaryota > Viridiplantae > Streptophyta > Magnoliopsida > Malpighiales > Erythroxylaceae > Erythroxylum > Erythroxylum alaternifolium. The sequence goes on along the minus strand of JANIIA010000190.1, from coordinate 55,794,152 downwards.
CCTTTTTGATTCAGATATCTTTTGAGGGCTTTGGAAAGATAGAAAAAGCAACGTAACCAACAACAACAGAACACATTCATATGTAAAAACAAACCAAGACCATTAGACCAATCCTCCTCAACTTTTCTTTCCTCATGTATGTTCAACCCATATCTGTTCTCCAATCAAATCCTATCGAAAACAGAGTTTGATTTCGTTCAACAATGGTGAGTGGTTGGAGAAGAGCGTTCTGTACTTTCATTCCCAAAGAGCAGCGAGAAACCACATTATTTGGAGAAAACCAATCCATCAACGACAAGAAGACCAAAACCAAGAGCAAATCAGGCGATGTTAATACTCACAGTCCCAGGATCATAAGGGGTTTCTTCTCCAACCCGTCAACGCCTAGTCTCCGGTGTCAGACCACCGCTACACCGAATTCTTCTTCCGTACCCAGTAGCCCACCTAAACTCCATTGTAAAACCAGTCATAGCCCAAGACTGTTCCATTTCTCAAATCCCTCATCCCCCAGATCGCCTTCTACCTTCTCCTTCCTCAAAGCCCTGTCTAAATCAACCAGTACTCGATGTGGAGTCTGTTCTCAGAGTGTCAAACGTGGTCAAGCAACTGCTATTTTCACTGCTGAATGCAACCACGTGTTTCATTTCCACTGCGTCGCTGCTCAGCAACACCTCATCATTTGTCCAGTTTGCAGCGCCACCTGGAAGCACCTGCCGATGTTTTCCGGCCACCGTGACGAGCCCGAGGAGATCAGAAAGCAAGAGAGCAAGCTCAAGGATGTTATAGCCAAGAGTTTGAGAGTCTATAACGACGACGAGCCTTTAATGTCGCCTTCTCACTGTTCACTCTTCAACCCCATTCCCGAGCTGGAGGAAAACGAAAGTGACGTCGTCGAGGACGAGCATCAAAGCGAAGCGTTTCGCTTCGAAGGTTTCTTTGTAAGTCCAACTCCAAGAAAAGCTGTTGCTAAGAACGTTGAAGTCTCTCTGTTGCCGGAATCTGCGATCGTGGCCATCGGGAGGAATCACCAGACGCACGCGGTGGTTTTGAAAGTGAGAGCGCCGCCAGCTCCGACCACATTGCGTCGTACGCCAGTCGATTTAGTTACGGTGCTTGACGTCAGCGAGAGAATGTGCGGTTTCAAGTCTCAGATGATGAAACGTGCAATGAGATTGGTGATATCCAACGACCGCTTGTCCATAGTCGCGTTCTCGTCGGGCTCCAAGCGGCTCTTTCCGTTGCGTAGGATGACGGCCAACGGGAGGCGAGCTGCGCGTCGGATTGTGGAGGCGCTTGGGACTACCGGTCTGGGAATGAGTGTGAACGACGCGCTCAAAAAGGCGGCAAAAGTGATCGAAGATCGCCGAGAGAAGAATCCAATTTCCACAATCATGATTTTCTCCAACGGTCACGATGACCGGTCAACTAATCAGAACCGTTCCTCTATGTTCGTGTCATCCACGCGTTTCTCCCCGATGGAAATCCCCACGCACTCGATTGTTTTCGGCGACTCTCACGCGCCATCTGAAGATGCCTTAGTCAAGTGTATACGTGGATTGTTAAGCGTCGTGGTTCAAGATCTGAAGCTTCAACTCGGGTTTGCCCCCGGTTCAGGAGCAGTTGATATCCCAGCGGTATATTCTCTAACAGGTCGACCCAGCGTATTCGACCGCGGTTCGGTCCGAGTCGGGGACCTTCACGCGGAGGAAGAGAGAGAATTACTGGTGGAACTGAAAGTGACAGCTTCGTCCTGTGGGTCCCAGCAAGTCTTAACCGTACGACCGTCGTTTACAGGCCCATCGTCGCAGGAACAAATCTGGTCTAGAGAATTAAGTTTGTTGGTGCCTCGCGCACAGCCCGTCCGATCTTCGACGCCAATCATCCAACGGTTGAGGAACCTCCACGTCAGCACGCGAGCTATAGCTGAGACTCGCCGCTTAATGGAACAAGGCGATTACTCGGGAGCTTATCACTTGTTGTTATCGGCTCGGGCGTTGATGGTGCAGAGCGGCGATGTGTCATGGGCTAGTGACTACCTGCGCGGCTTGGAGGCGGAGGTGCAGCGACGACGACAGAGGAGTGGTCAACAGGTGGAGCCGCTTACGCCAACGTCGGGGTGGCGAGCCGCCGAGAGATTGGCTAAAGTGGCTATAATGAGGAAGCATATGAACAGGGTCAGCGATTTGCATGGCTTCGAAAACGCTAGATTTTGAATTTTTTTTCTTTTTAAAATTTTTTCTTTTGTAATTTGAAACACACAAGATAATATAATATAATAAATATATTAATTGGGTGAAAAAGGAAAAAAGAAATGC
>JANIIA010000190.1:55723221-55739495 GCA_027478495.1 Erythroxylum alaternifolium | reverse complement strand
ATGAATTTTTAAAAATCAAACCGAAAGTTAAATCGGTAAAAGAAGATGTTTAAGATTTAAAAAGTTTAACTGATATTAAATTGTCATAAAACTGACTAAAGATTAAATAAAATTAAAGAATTTAAAATATGATTGAAAGAAATTGTCTTTATCTATTGAAGAATTTAAAATTTGATTGAAAAATAAATTCTTAATTGAAAAATAAGTAATATATTTTTATTTATAAGAATTTATTAATTTAGAAAAATTGATCGATTGATTAATAAATTGATCAGTTTTTAACAATAAGAATTATTAAAACTGAATTGAAAATTTGGATGATTCAAGATTTTTACAGTTAATCTAGTTGAATCGGACATATTTTTTAATCATTGATTTATATTAACTCAGTTGATTTTCTCAATTTGTTAGAATATTATTGTGTTTTATAGTTTTCTATTTCTTGTTCTATACATCAAAAAGTTTAAACTTATTCTTATTAATTCAATTTTAGGAAGAGAAAGCAATTCTGAATCCAATATCCGTCGGTGAAACTACTAAGATATGTATGCTTAATTTATAATTTGAAATTTACGACTAAATTGTTATAAATTTTGCTAGGTAAAATATTTTATATAGACTTATATTGTCCAAATTCAAAACTTAACAAATTAAGAGTTACTCTTTTTTATTATTAAATATGTTTGTGGAAAATAGTGTCTAAATGACGTTTTTATGCAAAATAAAAGAAAAAAGAAAAGAGAATCTAAAATCTAATAACATGTCTACTTTAGTTAAAATTGACTATTATTTTACATTTACTTACCCTGAAAATTTCTTAAGTGTAAAACAATGTTTTACACTTCAAATATTTTTTTAAAAAAAGAACATTAAGATTAAAAAAATTTAATCTGTATAATTGGTTCATTCATAAAACTTTGAACCGTTCAACTTTTCGATTCAATTTTTAACTTTTGCTATTCGATTTATTTTAATAAATCTTATTGTTAAAAACCGATCAATTTATTAACTAATCGGTTAATTTTTTAAAATAATAGGTTCTTATAAATTAAAATAAATCAAATCTCTTTTTTCAATTGAACTTCAAAATTTTCGACAATCTCTTTCAATTATATTTTAAATTCTTTAATTTTATTTAATCTTTAACACACTCTAATACTAATTGAATCTTTAAAATCTTAAATCTCTTATCTTACCAGTTTTTAAAACATTGTTTTCCACTTCAAATATTTAACAAAACCAAAAAAAAATCATAATATCAGTCTGTCCAAGAACGAGTGTGGGAAAGGTGTATGATTTTGTATGAAAAACTATGACCTAATATTAACGAGTGTCGAAGAAATGTATCCAACCTCACTAAAGAAATTGAAAGTCGGACTAATCTCCACAATATTTTCAAAACCTGGTTACTTTTTGCTAGTTGGACCACACCAAATTTTGATATAAGATTTGCAGCCTCATTTCTCACCAATTATTACAATCTTATTTAGAGTGTACTATAATAGCCACACGAGAGATGCACCAAGTTAAATTTATATATAATTTGATACTTAGAGTATGATCAGATTGAAAACTTTAATAGTGTGAAATTAATTAAAAATCAACTATAAATTTTTGATAAATACATAATTGGTGGATATATAGTGATGGTTAAAAAGAAATTATGTTCTCATTATTCAAAAATATAGCACAACTAAATAATATGTCAATTATTAAATATAAAAATAAATTGAAAGATATTATTTTTATCTATCGAATAATTTGAAATTTAATTGAAAAAAGAAATTATTAAATAAAAATTAATTGATTTATTTTTGTTTATAATAATTTATTAATTTACAAAAATTGACTAATTAATTAATAAATTGATCATTTTTTGACAACAACAGTTATTAGAATAAATTAAACTGAAAAATAAAAAATCAAATCAAAATTAATCAAATCAAAATTTTTACTATTGAACCGATTGAGATCATTACTTTTTAGTGGAGACCTTAACACAACTCTTTTTTGGCCAATTAGACCGAGGTGTGATCACTCTTACATTTTCAAGAGCTTGTTGAACCTTAGGGAAAAAATCTATCCTTTTATAAAATATAGGGTAGGGAATGGAGAAGATATTAGTCTTTGGTTTGATAACTGCACTAATTTCAGTTCATTGTAGTTGTGGAATGATTTACAAGCTTTACGAAACAGGATTCCTAAGGAGGCTAAAGTTGCATGGTGCTTTCGGGAGAGGGATATGATGAATAACTTCAGATTTGTTCATCTAATAGACAACTACGCTACTGGAGTGCAAATTAGTACAAGGGTGGATAAGGTGACATGGGCTGCTTATAACAGTGGTGTTTTCATGAATAAATCTGCTCACAATGTAGATAGAGCACCTCAGGAAGTAGTGCCATGGGCTGATTTAGTGTGGAAGCAGGTGTTAAGTCCAAAGTCTGCTATTCTCTTATGGTTAACTATTAAGAATAGGTTGAAAATGAAGGACTGATGGTTCAGTAATTTTGACTCCCTTTATATTTTGTGTAAACATGTAAATGAGAATTAGAATCATTTGTTTTTTAAATGTGAATATATCAAAGCGGTGTGGAGTAAAATCATACTCTTAGAATCCTAAGTTTCTTCTTTGAATAGAATGAAGCTATGAATAATGTCATGCGGTACTCCAGAATAGGATAACGAAATAGTCTCATTATCAAGATATCGTTTCAGATGGCGATTTACAATATATGGAGGAAGAGAAATAGGCGAATCCACAAGGAGGAAGAACAACACAAGTATGATCAGCTTGTCAAGACAATAGTTAACTTAATTAGAGAGATAATGATAGCCAAAAGGAAACAAGATAACATTAGCCAAGAACTTAGACTGATATGGTTAATATAACTGTTTTGAGAAATTTCAAGTGTACGGTTTTAGAAGTGTAGAAGTTGTTGTTTAATTTTTTTCGTTATCTTTGTAAAGAATTGTATATATGTTTTCAACTTTAGTGATATATTTTAGTTTTAAATTTTCAAAAAAACTTTTTTTTTTGTATTTATGTAACTGATCTTTCAAATTAGAAAATAGCATGTGATTGCTATGATTTAGTTAAAATCATATTTGTTAAATTGAAAATCTAAATTTGAAGGAGCAATATCACGACCACTCTTTGTTTTTTCAGAAAATCGTGACTCTATAGTTTCTAATTTCTGGTCGAAGATAGTTAATTATCAAATTTTGAGCCACTTCCTTACACTTCCTTTTTTTTTTTTTTAAACAGTTACACTCCCCTCGCTATGTTTACTTGTCTAGTACAACATTGTCATTGTCATAACATAAGATTCGAGAAAATCCAAGATAAATTTGTCCCAATCGTAAGGAAGATATGGTCCACTCAGTCTACTCCAAATTAAATTTGCACACGAGGGTCGATCAACATCCCAAGATCTTGGACCTCGGGAGCTCAGAATCGTATGTGATCTCTTGCCGTATTATTTTTATCTATTAGATTTGATGACCAAAAAACATGGCAATAGCTTGACTAAGATAACACTGACTTGGCCAATGCTTTACTAGTCCTCGATCGTTATTGATCTTTTCAGACCCAGTAAGCTCCTCCAACTTAGAAGGAACAAGAAACCAACTTCAAAGTCTTATTAAGATTCCTTCTAGAAGGAACAGGAAACCAACTTCAAAGTCTTACTAAGATTCCTCCGCTTCATCCTCCACCAAAGAGCAGCTGTCCACTACTTGTTTGAGGGGTTGAATTTTCTTCATTTCGTGTCTGCTGTTCGTGCATTCCTCTAGGAAAAGATACTTTAAATTATCGGGATTCGAGATTTAGCTGTACTAAATCGTTCTTCACTTGTAATGTCGAAAAATTAGAATTGTTTTTTGGTATTGCAATTGGCGTGTATGATTAATCAATGTTTCCAATAGTTTTTATTTTTAGTCTTCATAAGCACAAATTGTCATATGAAAATATTACAATTCTATGACTTACAAATTTACATAAAAAATCATCTAAAATTTGAAACTTCAATTCCTTATTTTTAATATAAGAAAATGTCATTTTAATTTTTGTTTTTATTTTTTAAGAATATATTTTTATGTGACCGAAAACAGTCTCTCTGTTAAATAGAGAGGTAAAGCTGTCTATTATAAGACTTTTCAAGACCTTGCACATCAACAAAATTTCAACTTAATATTGATGATAATGACATTTTTACGTGAGTTAGAACTAACCCCAAACAATAAAAATATAAGAATATGTATAAACTTTTATAACAAGACCGTCAATAAGTATTTATTATCATATTTTTTATGATGAGAATTCTCAATAAAAATTTTAATCTAAAAATTAAAAAGAGATATTTATTGCTCAAAAGAACAATCTTAACATAAAGTCGTTAAACAAGTGAAAAGTAGTATTTTTTTTTAACATGATTGAAATACCAAAGATTAAATAAATATATACATCACTCTGTATTTGTGTAGTCGTTTGACGGATCGAGGACTTGGTCCCTAAAAAATCTAATGGATAATACGCACCCTATAAGAAGTAATTGCTGGTGCTAGTTCATGTTTGCTTTAATTAGGACATCCTTGAACGATCATAAGTATCAAATGATGACCATTTGAATCAAAATATCTGTATAGCCTGTCACCTTAGTCCTATCCAATTGAATACAAAACCAATAGCTTTCACTAGATTTTTCATATTACATTAATTATCGATTTTATTAGTTTTATAAACTGTTGTTATGATGTTTTTTATAAAAAAAAACTGTTGTTATGATCCAGTTTCTCCAAATAAAATAAGAAAAATGGTTAATCCTAAGGATTTTGAAAATAATCTACTAGTTAGAATTAAGGTTGGGTACTACTAGACTTCTTCAAATCTCGCGCTTCGGCAAGATTTATACTAAGTGTTATTGTTGTTATTGTGGTTAATCCTTTAAATTCGTAATTAATCTAAACTATATAAGAAAAAGATTAGGTTTCTTGTAGAAAAACATGGTGAAATAGAAACTAAATTTTAATTAATTGAAATGAATAGTTAAAAAATTAGATTAATCTCAAAATATTAAAAGATTATTAAATATTATAGACTTTTATTGAAAATACATTTCTAGGGTCAATTAGTTTGTTAGAATTCGTTAACAGTTTGTTAGAAAGTAGCAGTTATTTCTAGAGTAGCATAGTTTTTTTTCTTGGCTGAATCACAGCCTTTCTTCTTGTATATATGTACCCAGCATTATTGTCAATAGATTAATGAAAAATTTCGCTCTCTAATAAATTGAATAACTTTTTATTTTAGCTTGTATTTATAAATGAATCTTTCCTATCATGCTTCCTACACTATACAAAAGTAGATCAAAATTTTACAAAAAATTACATTTTATCCGATAATCACATTAGTTTCTTTTCATTTAAACTTTAAATTGTGTGATAAGTAAGGATAATTTCTTTCAATCATTTATCAAATTCTTCAATTTTACTTAATTTTTAATCAATTTTACAACATTTTAATATCGATTGAGCTTTTTAAACCTTAAACTTCTTATCTTATCATATTATTTTTCAATCTAGTTTTAAAAACGTTGATTTTTATCACCACCCAAACATAACATACAAACAAAAAACATTGTAATACAGTTAGAAGGAGGCATATATATATCATTCCTTGCCATAATAATGTATTAATTGTTGTGTGCTGATCTACATACTACTTTATGGCTAACTTAAATTGTGGATTTCCATTTCAGTTTTATTTTTATTAGTTCCTATGAGCAGAAGTATCAAAATTAATTCTGTGTTTTTTGAGGAATGCCTCAAGACAGGAGATGGTAATTACGAGTCCTCGAACCTTAAATAACAGACACATACTCGGCACTGTTACTGTATGATTATCAAAGCAAATCACGTGTTAAGCAACGCAGCAGTCGTTTTCATAGTTGAAAGTATAATTATATTAATTTGCTAACTACAACTGGCGATTGAATAAAATAGTGATGAGAAATTAATTTTTTACAAAATAAGCTATATATTAATAATTATTTAGATTTCTACAGTGATCAATCGAATTGATCGCACTTCTACTCTCATTAGCCATTCCAACCACGTTTGCCATTTGATTACCAACATCAGGCAGGCTGATCTGATGTGTATTCGAGAAGATTGTGACAGCTTGGTTGCAACATAGACCGTTTAAATTAAGGTCACATGATAAAACTAATTTAATCACAAGTTTCTTGTCACCAAAATACAAAATGAAGTTCAATTCTACGTAGTTATCTTGTTGGTTATTCTATTCCATCTTTATCAATGCACTGACCTCACCACAAATCACTTAGAGACACTCTGGAGTTTGCTTGAATCGGAATTGGTATAAGCCTGTCCATGTCGAGCCATTGAATAATAAGATCCTAAGAATCTTCCAATCAATCATGCTACTTCTCAGTTAATCAAAATGATAACAAAGTAAGTAAGACAAAGACAATGTATACGTAGCTTAGATGGGTCGATAATTTCTAATATGGACATATTGAACAAGTTTATGTCATAATTAATTAAAATATTGAAATTCAGAACTTTATGTCGGTCAAAAAAATAACATCTAACTTTTAAATACATGGGAACTCTTTTATAATTTGACATTTTTATTTTAATTATCATGTTTTTTTAAATTATAATTTTTAAAAAATAATAAAGTATGGTAAAAATTATATGATAAAAATCAATATTAAAAAAGTAAATGATAAATTTTCAAATATAATAATTGAAATAAAAAAGGTCAAACTCCCTTTTCTTAATAAAGTAAACAAACCTTCTTATCATTTTGCTGTAAGTCTTCTTACTTAACCCAACTGCTCAAGTAGGTTTTATTGCTAAAAGCTATTGTCATATAAATCCTTAAGTGAAGCTATTTTACATGTCTAACAAGGATTAATTAGAAGTTTCCATTGTTGGTCTTACGTGGATGGCGTCATTACATCTATATTATAACACAAGTAGACAATGATTTGCCAACGAAGTCCAATAGTAAAAGTAACACGTATCACGTCTCATTTGTCAAAGCGAAGGTAGTAAATTTGCGTGTCGACAATCTACTTTATGACTTTTGTGTTAGTTGCTACAAAATATCGGGACAGTTTAATTATTGAACCATGTTAAAAAGGTTCGGCAATTGAAGTATTTTTAATAGGCATGTTAATGCCCTGGTTACCCTCGGTTCGGGTTTGCTCGACCTGTTATTTATTTTTTTAAGTTAAAAAATTTTAAAATAACATCGTTTTAGAGAAAACGATGTCATTTTAAAAAAAATGGGCAGAGGCACGGGCAAGGCGGACCATGGCCAGCCCTTGACTCGGCCAACCCTGACAAGCCGAGTTATTTTTGTCATCCTTAATTTTTAATCAATATTGTAAAAATTGATTCGAAAATAAACTATGATAATAAAAATTTAAAATTTAAAAGGTTTAATTAGTATTAGATCTTCATAAAATCGATTAAAGATTAAATAAAAATGAAGAATTTGAAATAAGATTAAAAGAAGTTGTCCTTAATATAAAGTTTAAACAAAAAAGACGAATATTAAATAAGAATTATATAATTAATTTTAATTAATAAAAATCGATTAGTTTACAAAAATCGACTCATTAATTAATAAACTGATCAATTTTTAACAACAAAGTTTATTAAAGTAAATCGAACTGAAAATTAAAAATCGAGCAAAAATTAATTAGTTTAAAATTTTCGCGGTTGAATTATTCGGATAGATTCGATTTTTTAATCATAGCTTTTAATATCATAAGAAGTTATATAAATTGCGATTACTTAATTACAATTTTAATTAAGAATAATAGTTTAAAATAATGATATATTTTGCATATTAAATTATTGAAACGTCTTATTTTGACATAATTAAATTGGTTAACTATTATTTTTGTAATCTTAGTAGAAGAAATTATTAAATTTATCTAGTTTTTGATAGTTTAATTTTTTATTTCAATCATTATATTTTAAATCTTTATAATATTGTTTAATTATCATATAATTTATTTCATCATGTTTAATTAATTAATTATTGATTTTTACATAAAAGGACATAATATTAAAAATATTAAGTTTTAAAATGATATGATGAAATATTATGTTTTATAATAACAACAACAACAACAATAACAACAACAACAACAATGATAATAATAATAATAATAATAATAATAATAATAATTTATTTCATCATATTTATTTATTTATTTATTTATTTATTTTTGCATAAAAGGACATAACATTAGAAATATTAATTTTTAAAATGATATGATGAAATATTAAGCTTTATAATAATAATAATAATAATTTTTAAAATGATATGATTAAATATTAAGTTTTATAATAATAATAATAATAATAATAGTAATGGTAATAATAATAATAATAATAATTATTATTATTATAATAATTATTATTACATCAGCGTGGTCGTATTGGAGTGACGACGATTTTGATGATGCAGGTGAAAGTTGGACTATGAATTGTAAAAATTGAACACTTGCGCTGTTTTCCAACTTCAGAACCCAAAATCAGAACAAAAGACCAGACCTGCACCTGACCTGAGAGGAGATGGTGGCTTCCTTCGAGGTTCCTCATAATGACACGTGCTAGCTGGACATTCCTGAAAATCATCTTCCTAGCACATGTAAAAATTTCAAGTGGGACAGACCACCGCACGGACAGAGTTGTTAGTCCTCCACCACATGTTTTACTTTACAACCTGTAAAAATTATAGAACTCTTTTTAAAAATCTCTCCGTGGAATATAAATATTATATATGAATTATTCAAATATTACTATTATAATAATTAAATTTAATTTTTAAACTTAATATAATTTAATTAGTTTTATTCAAATTTAAAATTTTAATTAAATTATTACACAAGCAATATTTGATCGGTCTATAAATATTTTTTTTAAATTTAAAAATTAACGAATTCTTTTAAAATTTCTTAAATTATAAGCTAATTCCATGTCTTTTTTATTTAGTTACGTAAATACATAATTCTTTTATAATTTAATTTATTTATTATTTTAAAATTATCACAAAATATTAAAAATTTAACTTTTACTATAAATTTATATTAACATAAATTTTTATATAACTTCCTGTTGCTATTCAATTTAATTTTAATAGAATTTTATTCAAAATAATTTAACATAAAATGTTAATATTGTAAAAGGTTTTTAAATAATTTAAAATAGTGCAAATATTTTTAAAATGAATAAAAATCAAGTAATTCGTTACCCTAACAATGAAGCATTTCCAGAAACAATTCATAAACGGGTTAAAAATTGCTCACGGTTAGTCGAGTTAGTAGAACGAGGAACAGGAGCCAAAAGGTTATGTGGGTTTTTTTTGGGTACAAAGGAAAAAGGAACCTAAATTATAACATTAACGCATGTCACGACGATACAAAGTTCTTTTCAGATTCTGATGTATAAAAAATTGTGTTTTCAACAGGAGTTCTGAAAGGATATGCAATTCTAGTCGTGCTCGCATAGCTAACTGAGCCATATTGTCAGCTCTGATTCCCTCCTTATATACGTATTGAATCTGCACCTCCTAAGCTCGATCTAGCACCTCTTGTATGTCCTGCATCAAAAAGTGTCTTCTGTAAGTTAGTCGTTCGGAAGAGGAAAGAATATTAATTACCTCTAAAGAATCCACTTCTAAGACAATTTTTCGATAACCATGATTCCAAGCTAAATGAAGACCCTCGCGGACTCCCCTCAATTCAGCAACTAAAGATGGGCATGCTCCAAAATTGTATAAGAATTCTCCACACCACTGGCTGTTGCAGTTTCGAAGTAATTTCCCAATCGTACCAACAGAAGAATCGGGTTGCACTGCGCCATCTGTATTTACTTTAATCCAACCCTCCAATGGTGGTGTCCATATGACAATATGACTTACTGATAAACCCAGTGCGGTGGTGACTCGTCTAGTCACCACTTGGGCTTTCTTGACCTAATTTTTATACTCTAGTACTAAGTTATGTCATACTTTCGACCACTCAAAATCATCTTCAAAAATATACCTATTCTGTCACTGCCATATAAATCAGCAAGAGACGCCAAATATTATGGCTTACTTTACTCATCCACCTGCATTGGATCTGTATTAGACAGATTGCACTGCAGCCAAGTCGCCTCGGACCAAAAGTTTATGTGTTTAAATCTTTTTACTTATACTCTCTCGATCAGCTTATCATACATAACTTATCTAGTATAAAATATCTGATTTACATGAGTTATAGACTATTGCGTTAATCTAAAAATTTACGTTGTGAACATCTGAAAGATAATAATTGCGAGTTCGTCTTATAAAAAGAAAAGGGTTAAAAACTCTTCCCTATGATCGTTGTTTTTTTTTAGAAGAGTCTTCCCTATGATCTTGTATAGATGATTGTGGCATCCCAAGCAGTGATCACTGTCAGGCGTTTCTTATCATATCAATTATATGTGCTAACTGTAGCTTTTGGAGTCCTACTGAATGCCAGCTCTCTTCCAATAAGTTTGAGGTTATAGAAAAAACTGGATCGTCCTCAGCTGTAAAGTGAGAGTGGATAAATAAACAAAGTGGGCATGACTGAGAAACTATAGTTGAAATTATTTAAATCCATCGTAATAAGAAATTGTAATTCTTATATATCACAATCACTTATCATTACCAAGAAATTATCCTTGTTCCTTTTACACAATACTGATGATTGTCTTTAAAGATTTTAAGTTGTAAATTCTGATTTTCGTTAATATAATAATGTTTTAAAAATTAGATTGAAAGTTAAACTGGTAAGATAAAAAATTTAAAGTTTAAAAAATTTAACTGATATTAGATCGTCATAAAATCAGTTAAAGATTAAATAAAATTTAAAATACAATTAAAAGAGATTATCATTATTCGACGAATTTAAATTTTAATTAAAAAAATTATTAAATAAAAATTAATTAACTAATTTTAATTTATAAGAACTTATTGACTTATTAGTCGGTTAATTAATAAAAATATTAGTTTTTAATACAAAATTTATTTACAAAAATTAAACTAAAAATTTAAATAATTCAAGATTTTTACAACGAAATTGATCGGATCAATTGAATATTTTAGTCGTTGCAGTGTCCAAATACAAGAAAAATGTTTCTATTTTGTAAATGGATATTAGTAATTATGTTTTAATCGCTCATTACTCACTTCCGAGTGCGCTATTTTTTAATTGCCCAACAAAAAATAATGCATGATCGGTCAAAGTAAGAGAGAGCCCAAAAATGAACAGTGATTTGTGATTACAATAGTAAGGCGGAACCGTTTTCACACCTGACCGTATATACGTATTCAACGACTACCCACTGCTTTGCATCTATAAGATAATGCCAAAGTTGTGTCTTCTGGCATGTCTGAAAGGCAAGTCAGGTATCCCTCTTCTGCTCTTGGGTCTTTCATTGAACAAGGTAAGCTTTCAACTTCAGTTGTGACCTTTATGTTCAACAACCAACCCAACTTTCTTGGAGGATTCAGTTCATGTATCTGGAACTGGCTGAAGATCAGTGGATGTTTTCCATCGAACTTCTAGCTTGACTTCTCTAGTTTCTTGGGTTGAAATCCTTTCTTCTTGCTGTTTTTACGAGGAGAAGGAAAAGTTTTTGCAGAAAGTGAACCGATTGTTCTCGTTTCTGGGTCTTCTCTTCTTTTCCAATTTGGCCTTTCCTCAGCTATATAGTTCTCGAAATTTAATCTATCAACTACTTTGTTTGCTGATCTTGTACCAGGCTCTTACAGTCCATAATCCATCTTTAAGGAAACAGTCAATTTCGCTTTAATGGAGAATTCATCAGCCAAATGGTTACCTGAGTTGGTAAGAACTAGTTGCAAGTCAAGCAACTTATTGAGATAATCGTAAACAGAAACTTCTCATGGAAATCATAATTTTCTTACTCTTTTTAATGATCAGGGAATGGAAGATCCAGCCTTTAGTTATCAGTACCTAACGAGTCCTCTTGATTACTCAATGGATGATCTTCACTTTCACTCCTTTTCTTCCACACAGAACTTTACCAGTGTACCAATTCCAACACCACAAACCGAAATACTTGAGAGGCCTGCGAAACATCTTAAGACCAATAGTTGGAGCTCTTGCACCACTGACCTAATACCATCCAGGGCTTCTCCTTCTTCATCATCTCATATTATCTCCTTCGAGAACTCCATTTCTTCTCCAGCTACTTCTCAATACTTCCACACTCTTGACCCCAAAACCGCAAAACCCAAGATTGAAGTTGGAAACCATGAAAGTGTGAATTACCAACCTTTGATCTCTAAGGGTTCTTTGGAAGATCAGTATGGTTCAACATACTATGGTCAGGGTACCACAAGGGCAGCTGGTGCAATGAGTAGGACTCCCACAAATGCACAAGATCATGTATTAGCCGAAAGAAAGAGGCGTGAGAAGCTCAGTCAGCGATTCATTGCTCTTTCAGCTGTTGTGCCTGGCCTAAAGAAGGTACATCTTAATTTTCTTTTCTTGATCTCTTTGGTATTTAAATTGAAACTTGCATGTCACTGCATTTAATGTAGGGTTTCAATAACTGTTGAAGCAATCACCTAAATCACAATATTATAACTGCAAATGTCAAATTATTAATTTCAGTTAACTTGAGCATATAATGTTTCTTCTAGTATATCTTTTTTGGTGTGTTATAGTGCATAATCAGAATTATGGGGTCCAAAATTAATTGCAGATGCTTGTCGATTGCTCCATAATAATGAAAGTGACAATGTCATTTGATTTTGCAGATGGACAAGGCGTCTGTTCTTGGCGATGCAATTAAGTACTTGAAACATCTTCAGGAACGAGTGAAGATTCTTGAAGAAAAAACTGCCAAGAAGTCGATGGAATCAGTAATCTTTGTGAAGAAGTCTCAGGTCTATGTTGATGATGAATCTTCTTCAACTGAAGAAAACTCAGATGGCTGCTGCGACCAACCACTGCCCGAAATAGAAGCTAGAGTTTCAGACAGGGATGTGCTCATCAGAATCCATTGTGAAAAGCAGAAAGGAAACTTACTAAAAATACTAAGCGAAGTAGAAAAGTTTCATCTAAATGTCATAAACACCAGTGTCCTGCCATTCGGGAGCTCGACACTTGATGTTACTGTTGTTTGTCAGGTGAATCTGCTCTCCTAAATTCTTTCCCCTCCATTTCAACATTAACATAAGATGACAACAAAAACCTATTCTGTTCTTTATTCAGTAAAACTTTTTATGGGAAATAAATTCTGCAAATCTGCTTCAGTCCCATCTCAAGATTTTCTTTTTTCATTAATTTCTTGCAGATGGACAGTAAATTCTCCATCACAGTCAAGGATCTTATCAGAAACCTTCGACAGGCTCTACTATAGTTCGTCCAAAACTATAGACAGAAGAATAAAAGTCCTCAAGACACGTTTATAGTCTGTTTTTGTTTTCATTAGTCCGTTCCTTTGTTTTTTTTTTTTTTTTCAAATCCTCCTGAGAGAAGGATCAGTCAGTGAATGTCTCCAATTTTTCCAGACCGACCACCTCGGTGTGTTGCTCTTGCTGCGAGGCTTCGGTTTCATGCGCGGAGGGCTTTCGAATGAGAATGATGTCTCAATTTTTGCGCGGTTGACCTTTTGACCACGTTTAAGTAGCCCACGTTTTTGAAACGAGTCGTTTTGCAACTTTTTGGGAGGTGGGGTTTCATTAAGAGTTTCGGACTTTACCTCTTTTACTTACCAACCTCTCTTTTGTCTATTAGCAACTTTGTAAATGGAGATAGTCACTCTTTAAGACTCAAATAGCTTCCTTTCTTTCTAGGGGGTTTGGTGTGATTTTCGAGCCTCGAAGAGAAAAGAACAACCTTGCGCCTTTGTGTAACAATTTGCCTGTAGTTGTCTCTTATCTTTTAACTAATGATATAAATCTTTATTTCTTATTTCTTATTTCTTGTTATTTATTGGTTTACTTGGACTGGATGTTACAGTGCAATGTCAATTCGAAGTCCAAAGGCACGCCAACATTTGGATTATATATTAATTATGTACAGATAATGACTGTAACATATTCTTTAGACTAATTTAAATGGAATGATAATAATTCTTACCTTCCCTTAGACCTTACATTTTCCATCCTCATTACTTCTTTTCCACTCATCTTTTACTCAGCATATAATGACCAAAATTGTATCTTAATCAATGCTTTAAAAATTGGACTAGAAGTTAAACCAATAAGAAAAGTTATTTAATATTGAAAGGGTTCAATCGGTATTAGATCTATTAAAGATTGAATAAAATTAAAGAGTTTGAAAATAATTGAATAAGATTATTCCTATTCATCCAAAAATTTAAAGTTTAATTAGAAAAAGAGACTGTGAAATAAAAATTAATCATTTTATTTTAATTTATAAAACTAACTTATTAATTAGTAAATTGATAGATTTTTACAACGAAAATTATTAAACTAAATCAAACTGAAAAGTTAAAAAATGAAATAAAAAGTTGAAGGAAAAACTAAAAGGTTGACTGATTCAGAATTTTTATTGTTAAATCGACTGAATCAGATCAATTTTAAAAACGTTAGTCTTAATAGATAATTTTTCAGTCGTTTGTGCGATTGCAGATCTAATGTTATATTGACTGTAATATATTTTCTTAGGAAAAAAGGTATATGAAAATAAAGTAAGTTTTAATTTTGTCATTAGATATGATTTAAATGGTGGGAGGAATGCCTCTAAATATTATGTTTATTGAATCTTACCCCTCAAATAAAATTATTTAGAGTATACAGTTTACGAATTATTATATACTCCTATAATTTTTATTATTTAGAATGAGTTTCTAAACATTAAAAATATTTTGATGTAATATTCTGTTTTTCTTATCTACTTTATTAAATTTCTATCCAACTACAAAACTCCTAATTAATTTGACAGCATAAATTACACTACTACGCAATCGGTATGTTTCTTTTATTAAAAAAATGGTTAATAATTATAATACTCCATTTAACTTAAAAAGACTACTTTTCTATTTCCTGTGATCAGCTATCATTTTCAAACTGAATTGTTCATATCATTCGAAAATACATGTACAATTATTTGGCATGCTTGCCAATTCTTATCCTCCAATTGTTTGTACGGCATTCATTTTCTCGTTGTTCCTTTTACAGGGCTCCATGCACAATTTCCCTAAAAGAAACATAAAAAGATACCCTAAAAAGTTAAATTGGTTTGACCGTTTTAATTATAAAAATTTCAAATCTGCTAATATTTTTAACTTTTAATTCAATTTATTTTAATAATTTTTGTTATTAAAAATTAACTAGGAAGTAATCGATTTTCATATATTAAACTAAATCAATTAATTTTTATTTAATACTATTTTTAATCTTTAATTTTTTGAACTTTTATTATATACCAGTTTTATGATATATAATAAAATTTAAAACATTAATTTTAAAAAATCGGATCTTTAATTTTTATTTATGTCACCATAAATGATTTGGTTATGCATATTGACTTTTTAAACATTACTAAAACTTGTCATCTCTTTTGTGAACTTGTAATTGATGGGTCACTTATGGCGACAGAGGAAACCAAATCAATATGCATAACCGACCAAATTGGACGGCATTTGAAGGTGTAAACACAGAAAAAAAAAAGAAGAAGATGAAGTCTTGGTTTGTCCAATCATCTTCAAAATTCCAGCAGAAACTTGAGATAATGTTTCCAACATAAAAATACGAATGGTCAAAATTAAGCCACTACGTGCACAGTTCAGGGCATTCTGTTTGCATGAAACAAGAACGCTCCCAACCATTCAAATGTACGGACTTAGACTTCTTCGCTTATTTGGTGTGGTCGGCGATGGAAGTAAGTTAGATGTGACCGTGCAGCTAGACGAATTAAGTTTCTTTGTTTTCACATTCTTAGGACCCAAAAGTCAGATGTCCTGGAACTTTGGATCCCTGCCTTTGTTACACGTCTACGTCTACATGATAATAAAACCTTAATGCTGAGCAGCCCTAATTCCTTGGAAATGCTTTTCTTAAATATACGTATGTTTGTTTATAGCTTCCCTTCTTCCAGCTAAAATTACATCAAACCTAACTTTATTGTTCTAATAACAATCATTAATTCTGGTCGGGTCGGTCGTGCTGGGCCCGAGCCCAGTCGTAATGACCCACAGGCCGATCGGTCCAATCTTCAAAG
>JANIIA010000190.1:55687645-55714811 GCA_027478495.1 Erythroxylum alaternifolium | reverse complement strand
AGGGATGAGAAGTCAGAACCATATCCACTGAAGATGACTAAAGATCGGTACACTATCTACCCAGCTACGAGTAGAACTTTGATCAAGATTGTACCTAACATACAACCTAGAGCTTCAAACATTATACATAATGTGGAAAAAGGGAAACAGAAGATGTATCCTGAAAGAAAAATAGGTGACTTGACTGAAGAATAGATATATGAAGCAGTGAGAAACATAGATGAGGCATGTAATGCAGTACAATCAAGTGAAATCTATGTTTCACATCACATTTCCAAAACATCAGGAAGTAATTGTGGACGCTTCACCATATATGCAACTTCTCAGGTAGTTGGAAGAGTGACAAAAGGACAGTACAGACCTATCGAAGTAGAAGGTATTTTTGTCAACTCAGAGACTCTTGTGCACCTGCTCATGCACTTAGACCTTTGAGTTATATACCCTCGATTAAAGATGTCCTTCACGTTTTTGGAAAAACCATTCCAAAGCTACCTAGACCTGATGACCTTAATCTCCCTGAAGGAAAGCAATTCTTCAAACCTCCTATTTTGAAAATAATAAAACTCGATGTCTTACTCTCAGAAACATCTTTTGCTACATACTTCTATCCATCGAGTCCAACTCCACAAGTTAAACTTATTGGAATGAAAGAAGTAAGACATTCTGAGCAGTGGAGTTAGGAAGCCTTAGTGAAGCGGATTGATGAAATTAATACTAAGGTTGACGATCTACAAGACTCAGTGAATGATCTACAAAACTCAGTTGGTGATCTACATAAGGAATTAGCTTATATACGAGTTACAACAGAACAAGACCTCAAGTTGATCAGAATAGATATGCAACTCATGTTTTCTGAGATAATGAAGCATCTGAGGTAATCATTTTAATTAATAACAAATAGGGGGAGAAAAGAAAGAAAATAGGGGTAGAAAAGAAAAAAGGGGAGACAAGATTAGAAAGAAGAAGGAAAAAAGGGGAGACAAGAAAGAAGAAGAGAAATACAGAAAAAAGAAGAAAACTAAAAGATAGCATGCATATATGTATCTTTAGTTATTGTCTTCTTATTCTTTGCTTATTTTTGTCTTATTCATTTGTTGTTTTCTTACTCATCATTTGTTATCATCAAAAAGTGGGAGATTGTTAAGTCAAAAAGACTTTACGATGATTAATTTTGATGGCAATTAAATACTAATAATGTTAGAAACAAAAGAACGTTTTTAACAAGTGTGTTAAGTGTGCACAAGGAAACACAGACACAAAGACCACACAGGCACAAACACAACACAAACGCAGACGCAGATGCGAAGTCAACATAGACATAGATGCGAAGTCAAAGTACAAACGCAGACACGAAGGCAAAATCACAACATAGACGCAAACACAACACAGACGCAGACGCAGATGCGAAGTCAACACAGACGCAGATGCGAAGTCAGAGTACAGAACGCAGACACGAAGTTAGAACACAAACACAAACGCGAAGGTAAAATCACAACACAGACACAAATACAACACAGACACAAATGTAGACGCGAAATCAAAACGTAGACGCAGACACAAAGTCAAACACAAACGCAAAGACATAGACGATACCATGAAGATACAGTAGCACGTTAGACAGTTATTTAGCTAGAGTTAGTTACAGAATTCAACTAAAGAAGCGGTTATCAAGAATCAAGAAGCAGTTAGAGACGAAGGCTATAAATATTAGTCATAGTAGAAGATGTTACATTCTTAAAAAAATTAGAAAAATCTTAAACAATCTGAGGCAAAGTTAGAAAATCTTACAATTTAGAAAAGGAAAATTCTGTAGTGCAATACGAAGAGAGCTAAACTTACTGTAACAAAAGCTCACAATCTTTTTCTAGTGAAAGAAAGAAAAGGCTGATAGCATAAAGAGGCTAAGATAGCTGAAAGAATACCTTGTAAGAGACTTGAAGAGGCTCTGGAAGGGAAGAAAGAATACTTGTAATTGTTTGGAGTATAGTGAAACACTCAGATGAATTCTGAGGACTGGACGTAGCCCACGGTTTGGAGTGAACCAGTATAAAATTGCAGTGTCTATTCTTTACTCCTTACTTCAGTTTATTTTGTTAAATAATTATAAAGAATTTACTTGCGATTTACCTAAGTAATAATTTTCGTATAAACTTTGTGATATCTTTTTAATAAGAAAGAGAAGTTCTTAGCAAGATTCTTTATCCACAAAAAGGATACAACAATTCAACCCCCTCTTCTTGTGTATCAAGTTTTTTGTACGTAAAGTTTATACTAACGTGTGATTTACTTCAATTTTGTCTTTTTAGTATGAGTAGTTGTTTCTATTAAAGTAAGGAGGCTTTGAAACAGATTATCCTTCAAATCTTCTCATATTGTTTGCGATAATCTATCACATGTTGTAAAACACAAAAATGTGAAACCTTGCTCTGATACTAAATGATAAAACAAACATATGCAAGAAGGGGTGAATTGTGTATGACTTAAAAAAATTTCGCAAGCTACTTTCAATTTGTGTAAAGACAGGGGGGCCTGTTAAAAATTAAAACAATAAGAGCTTGTCAGACGATAATAGCTTGTTAAATAACAGGAGCCTGCTAAAGTATAAGTCCTATTGAAACAATAAAAAGAAGGGGCATGTTAAAATGAAAGGAACCGTCAGGAAGTCAAAAATAGAAGGAACCTATTATAAAAGTGAAGGAGCATCTTGTTGAAATGAACACACACACAATATAATACGAAAATATAAAAGATAAGGAGAAAGAGATAGAAGAAGGACGCAGTCGATTTATACTGGTTCGATTTATAGTCCAAGCCTACGTTTAGTCCCCAAGTATCCAACTTGAGTCTTTCACTATAAAAATTCAAGTATTAATTTTGACGAGCCTCTCAAAGCTCACGATTATATTTTTTTCAAGGTTCTCTAACCTTCCATACTGGAAGTGTATAACAAGTTTCTAAAAGCTCACAATAATTTCTCTCTTGATATAGTGATTTCACTTCATAAGAAATAATAAGAATGATATGACTCTCAAAAATATAGATGCTACTCAAATGTTTCAAAAGTTTGAATATGTTTGTTACTTCACAAGTGTTGTTGCTCTTCTTTAAATAGTCAATTTCTTCAACTACTCGTTGCTTCAATTGCTGCTTTAGTCAACTAGATGGATTTAAATATGAATAACTTTGATGTCATTTTTCCAAAAATCCTCTAGTAATCATGGGGCTAATATATGAGCTTCATTTGTCGGATACTTTTGGAAAAACCATTTCTAATAAGGTAAGTTCATAATGAAGGTTCCTACAAGAAAGGAAGTGTATTTCTTATAATTTTATTTCCTTTTGAGAATAAGACCTTTAATTATACAAGGAAATAAATCCAATTTGAATTTTGAAATATTATACAGATATCATCAAAATTATTAGTCATAATCCTTGAGCTAACATAGTGGATCTTAATAATCTTTTTAAATTTCCAAAAATACCAAAAATCATATATTTTTTAGATAAGATTAACTATTCCTAGAAATCAATTATGCCTCATTTTGTAGATTTTATTATCTAATTTGATAATATTACATAAGCTTTGGCACGGCTGTATCTTTGACTATAGATCCTCTTATTTATCTATATTAATATAAGATTTTGAGAAATAATCGTATTCCAGACTATATCTTCTTTCAAAAACTTTTTTATCATACTAACATGCTAGTCTCTTCAGCTCATGCCTTTACCTTTGTTTTTCAGAAAGGATATGCCTTAGATCACATCCATATACTAAGTTGTTTTTATCTAAAAGACTTTTTTTAAAAATCTATTTCTATCCCAAAACTCTAAAATTGCATGTCTATATATATGAGTCATATACAACAATATCCACCTTAGTGAATATACTCTTTGGAAGCTGAATTGTATCTACATCTAGTATTTTGAGACATTAATTAAGTTCGAGTAATACTTAAACTTTTTTATGGTGATCAACTTTATCAATATATTAACTTTAAAGTTTTTCATGGTGATCAACTTTATCAATATATTAACTTCATTCTTCAACGTATGAACCTTATCTAATAAGATATATCTAGATGCAATCTACTCCTTGATGTTATGAAACCTTACATGTACGTGTTTAGGCCTTGCATGATACATTTGATTCTTTACCAAATAAATGTAACTTAAATTATGATATTGTATTTGAACTCCACCTTTGTTGATGCCCATCTTTTTCAATAGCTCGTAAGCCAGAATGCATCTTTAGAAGTCTTAGCCACTACCATATTCTTTGCTTATATAGAGAGCAATGTAACCGTTGACAATAATGTTAATTTCCAACAAAGAGTCTCTCCTATAAGAGTAAAAACATGTCTTGTAATAGACTTCCTATTATCCAAACCTCCTATATAGTTTGAATCCACACATCCAACAACTGAAGGATCACCATGTTGATTGCTAAACACAATCCTATAGTTCGATGTACACTTTAAGCACCTGAATATCTACTTGGCTACTTCCCAATGTCATCTTCCATGTTTCAATATATACTTACTAACCTCAATAACTATATGATCCAAATTAGCCTCCCACAAAATATTGCATACATTAAACATTCAACAATGCTAGCATTTAGCATCTTAGACATATCATCAACTTCAACATCTATTTTTGGCCACTATTCTAGGGAAAACTTAAAATAATTTGCCAATGAAGTAATTATAGGTTTATCTTTTCTTATTCCAAATACGTACAATACGTTCTCAATATAGTTGGATTTAGATAACCATAGTTTTCTAAACATTCTATCCTTACGAATCTCTATTCCTAACTTTTTTATGGTAACACCCAAACCATTAATATCAAATTCCTTTCCAAAAAGGTCTTTAATTCATTCACGTCATGCATACTTGTTGTAGCAGTCAACATATCATTTGCATATAGTAGAAGAAATATAAATGATCTATCATCAAGGCTTTAATGTGTACACAAAAATAATAGTTCAATATATAAAGCAACCTTTTCAATTTACCCATATGCTACCCTTTTCAAGTTGATTAAACCCCTCGAACTACTTTATATAATTTTTTTCTCTAAGTCATCATGAAGGAAATCTTTCTTCATATGTATCTTCTCTAAATGTATATCCAAACTTACTACTATTACCTTCTAAAGGAAGTAGGAAAAATAACTAGGAAAGAGATTTCATCATAATTAATCCATTTCCATTATTTGTATCCTTTAGTTGTAAATCGAGTATTGAAATCTTTTCCTTCTTTTTTGCTAATGTTAACTTCCACTTTTATATCCACTTACACCATATAGGCTATTCTCTTTAGGAAGTTGCATCAATTACCATATTTGATTGTTATTCAAACACTCTATTTTCTTTATCATTGCTCTTTTCCATATATCATTCCCATAGTTGTTTAGTCTCTTAAAAGTTAGTTGGGTCTCCATTACTTATGATAAGTATAAAGGAAATCAAACTTTCCTATCCATATAAATTTGGTAGATTATTGGTATGTCTTGATATATCTATAGCTATATTGTATTAATGTTCTTCTCTGGACATTAATTATCTTCAGAATCAGAATTTCCAGCTTCTTTCAAGTTTACTCCAAGCTATCCTAGTTTCACTTATTCCTCCTTTGTACTATCCTCTACAGATCCCAACACATCTTTTTAATATGTTTGATTTAGTATATGATGTTCATCAAACATCACTTTCTTGTTAATCACTATCTTCTTCGATGATGAGTCTCAATGCTTGTATCCCTTTATATCTGTAGTATAACTAATGAAGATAGATTTATTTTATTTTAAATTAAAATTTATCGTTTTATTGTTGGAAACATGCTTATAAATAGGATAACCAAAGTTTTTTACAACCAAAATTTTTCAATATAAAAAAACCTATCTTACTTCCTATACACAATTCCTCTTCCATTTTCTTATTTAGTGATACATATGGTGATCTATTGATGATGTAATATACTATGCTCACAACTTCTTCTAAGAAAATTTTCTTTACATTTAGTCTCAATTACCTAACCTTTTTAGCTATGGATCTATTCATCCTCTCCGAGACACTCATTCTACTATGATATTTTCTAAGCTGCATAGTGTCTATAAATCTTAGGCTTCTTATAAAATTTTTGAAATTACGAGTTTATATACTTAATACCATTTTTTGATATTAAGTGCTTAATTTTTTTCTGTCTATTTCTCCACCTAAGTCTTTTATAGCTTAAACTTTGTAAATAACTTACATTTTTACTTCATAAAGTATACCCAAATTTTTCTAAAAAAACATCAATAATATTACTGAGATAACCTAAATGACAAGTCTCTAGTGGAACCTCAAACATTAGTATGCATATAATCTACAACACTTTTAATTTGTGTTTGTTCATCTTAAATGTCATATTAGATTATTTACCAAGTATATAAAACTTATAAAAATCTAATTTACGATGTTTGATGCCCTTCAGTAGGCTCCTTTTATTAAGTTATATCATCTTTCACTTATTGAAATGACCTAATTACAGGTTCTATAATGTAGTACTATCACCATTTGACCTTACTATAGTGACCTCTCAACCTACAACTGTGTTGCCCATTAGTTTGTAGATGTTTCCTTCTAATTTTGGTCTTTTTATCACAATTAATGCATCCTTTATTAGCTTAATATTATCTCTATCAATTTTATAGCAAAAACTATTTGTATGTAAGATGCCCAAAAAGTCATGCTCTTCTTTAAATTTAGTACATATCTAACATACATAGTGTTTTGATAATACCACCAAACATCTTGATCCTACTTGTCATATTATGAAGATTTTGCAAGCTTTATCATCTCCTAACTAAATAGTTTGTTTAATGTGTATGACATAAACTAATCTTTATTTTGAATTATATAATGTGAGCATCTTGTATCCATAATTAATGGGTCCTGAAGTTTACTAGTTAAAATGCAAATCATATCTCCGTCATTGTAATTCAAGTCTCCCTTTGCACTATATTAGCATACCTTAAGGAATCATTAGACTTCCTTCCATCAATTTGCCTTTTCTTATTTAGATAGTCCCTACTGATATGTCATATTTGGTCACACTTGTAACATTAAATTATCTTTCCACCCTTGAAGTTAGATCTAGATCTCCTTTTAATCAATGCATCCTTATTTTACTTTCTCTCATAATCCTAGTTTCCTTTTACAAATAGCTCATCATCATGAGAGCTTTCATTGGTATTGAGTCTACCTCGACCTCAAATCCAGTTTAGTGACAAATTTTGCATTACTCAGCCAATAACACAGTGGTAATTTCCTCCAAACAACTATCTCCTTACATAATGTACGTATAGTTACCAAATGTTTATAAGAAAGAGGTAAGGAACAAATAAGAATCATTGCTTTGTCTTCTTGTACGAATTCACCTCGAGTGTTAGTAGCTCACTGAATATTTGATTAAACATAATGATATGCTATTAGAGATATATTCTTTCCTTCATCTTTAGCATATATAGTTTCTTCTTTATGTATAACTTATTTATGAGAGGCTTTTACATGTTTCGACTATTTAGTTTCTTCTATATCTCCCTAGGGAATATAATCCACATAATACATGACCTCATATGCTATGTAAAGTTATATGATTCCAACTGCTTACCCTTGTAACTCTTCCCATTCAAGATCGTCCATATCTTTTAGGTTATTAACTTGTAACAACTTCAGCATTACTTGTGTTAATAGATCCTTCACTTTATTTTGTCATAAACTGAAATTCCTAGTTCTATTAAACTTCTTTACTTGAAACTTTGCAACCAAAGTCATTATTACCTCAACGATGCTTTGATCCTATTTATTAAGAAAATAGATAGGAAGAATAGAGAATAATAAAAGAAAAGAATACAAGAATATTTTCAATGAGGTTCTTAGAATTTGGTGTGCCTATATCCTTAAAAGCCAAGAGTGTCTGGTTCACTATATAATAATAGGATAATGGTAATACTAGGTTTCCATATATGTTCGTATATGTAAACTCTAGTTAGTATAATTGACTCAATAGCCCTTTTAACAAATTTAACACAATTTAACTTCAAATTTAGTAGATACTAGAATCCTTTTAGAGTTTAAAATCTACTAGAAAATATATGTTCCTAAACAAAGCTAATTGTTCCCTATAGCTCTCACTATCTAATTCCAGAATATTACACAGAGTTATGACATGCTTGTATCCTCTAACTATAGATTCTCCTACTTCTCTATACACTAATATGTCGCTTGAGACATGACTGTGTATCTAACTTGTAGATCTTACTAACTTCTTTATTTATAAGACACAGTTTGTGGCATGCTCGTGTCCTAGATCTTATCTTCTTTTGAAATCTTCTTTATCACACCAACACGCTCGTGTTTCTTCAACTCATACTTTTACTTTTAACTTCCAAAAGGAAGCACTTATGGCTATGCTCATACCTCAAATTATATTCAACCAAAAGACTTTTAAGAAGTGCTCATTTTATCCTAGAAATCTAAAAATTACACGTATATATGTCATCTATACATAACCAAATTATTTTTATCAAAAGAGTGATTCATCATATATAAATTATTTTATATTTTATTTTGAAAATTGAATTATTAGATTATATATCTATTTATATAAATCATTATTAATTTATATTCTTAATCGATTTGAAAATTTATACATTTAACACACTCATTTTATGCTTTAAAATATATATTTACCTATTTTATAGTTAAAAATAGGCATCTTGTTCATAAAGTCTAAGAGCACTAAATGTTAGCTTTTAAACTTGACATGTGTTTAGTACAAAAATCTCATATTAATTAAAAGTAAATATAAAAAGTTATATATATTATACACGTATGAGTTGATACCATAATGTCTTAAGATTTTGGTTGGGATTTAAATTTATTTTTATATGAATCATTTCTCTTTTTGAAATAAATATTTATAAAAATTTAATATAACTTCATAATAAGAATAAACTATAAGTATTAGTTAGGGGTGTATTAAGTTAACTACAAGTACATATTAAAAATTATTTTTATAAAAAATTCTATAATTAAACATTTGGCTAGGAGATTTAATATGATATTAGTAAATTTCCAATATTGCGAAGTTTACACATTAGACGTGCATTTTTCACTATGATAATTGATTGAAGGAAGAAGGAATTTAGTTTTTGTGATGATGAGTACTATTAAAGGTTCAGTTGTTATATCTGTGAGTTAGGAAGTGGGAACCAACATGTGTTTATTATATTTGCGCTTAAGCTTAATGAAGTTCATCCATCCCAAAAGAAATGAAGTTCGTCCATGTTATTGTTTAAGCATTTATGGAATTAAGCCTTTCTGTACATTTTTGTATAATTTGGTCAAAAAAAAATGGTATGCTATTTTTGTTGAGAAAACAGGGAAGGATCCAATGTTTCATTTGACTTTGCAAAATCCAAGATTACTTTAAATGTATAACATAATTAAAACATAAAATATATTGAAGCATAATTCATATCTTATTGTGAATCTTCATCTTTTTTATTATTTCCCTCTAATCATTTTTTAAACTAGCTTATCTTAATCACTTTAGTCCCATAAGTGTCCGACTTTTAATATTATCCACATAAAAAAGTTGAAAGAACGCTAAAATTATTATAGAGAAGGTTAGGCAATGAGTGCTAACTCTCTTGGAGCCTAAGCCTCTTTATAACAAGCTTTGGGCATTTTAGTAATTTTATTGAAACTAAATTATAATTTCAATTACAAAAAATTTCTAATTTCAATTAAACTTTAATTAGGATTACAACTAATTCTAATTAAATACCAATTATGACCAAATAAGATCTAATATCTCATATTGATCCTTATTTATTAAATATTTCATATATAATAACAAAGTTTCTCAAACTTTACATTCAAGTTTAACTTGATTAAAAGATCGTTCATCTCTTCAACTCCTTCTTTGTGTATGACTTGTTAGGTTTTTGAATATGTTAACCATGAATTAATGTTGTAATCCTAAATCGTATTTATGATTAGATAATCATAACTCCTTTAGTTTATTTTTAGTTATCTAATAAAACAATGTATATATCAAGATTGGTGTCAAGCAATGCATCCTAACCATCCAAAAATTTAGGAATATCAAAGTGATTTTGGACATATCAAGCATGAAAATAATGTCTACTCTATTTGAGTCAATCATATTAGTTCTCTATCAGTAATTGATTTTATTAATAAAATTTGAAAATTATTCTTAAAGTATGATTCTACCTTAACCATGGATTTTTTAAATCAAAACTGATCGAGAACAAAAAAACATTCTCCCTAATTAATTTAGGGTGATGCATCTTATATTGATCACTTAGCGACCCCCATATTGTTCATGTTATATCTAATGAATATTGATTGAGCTACCTTTGGCTAGAATGTGTCATATGTGGTATTAAAAGACAACAATCCCTATATGAGATACTTTAGTGACTTAAATCAAAGAATCACTTATACAATCATTACAATGAGAATTTCCAAATACATATAAGTAATTTTTCAAATGAATTTCCATATGGGATTAGTTTATTAAACTTGCTCTTTAACAAGCAGCCACATGTTTGCTTAACTATCTCCATACTTTAATATAAGAAATCGACTACTTCCTTTATAAGGAAGAAACATAACATATGTTAGTCTTTTAATGCTTTATTAATGTCCAGTCTTAATAGAAGAATGAATATGAACAATTTAAAGATAATACATAAACACAATATGACTCTTATAATTATGATCTCATCATAATATCATTTGTAGTATATATTTATCCCATAAACTTACCATATATATCTGATTATGTACATGATAAAGTATGTTTTTAAATAATTATATCACTAAACTAAAACTAACCGATTGACTGTATGACATAAACCAATAATCCTATACTTGCACTAAGCTAATAATTTAAACATGTTACACCATACCATCTTATGACGTCATGCTACTGTCGAGACTGTTGTTTAATAAGAGAATTCTACAAGATTCTTAATAGTGATCACTTGCTTAAATCTTACAACTTTTATTGTAGTTATTATTATAATTATGAGAAATTGCGTAAATATACACTTGCATCTTTAACAAAACCTTAACTTCTTTTACATGCCCAATCGCTCTAATGTTCTCCAGTACATTACTTTCCAAATGATGCAAGGAATTATATCAAGTTTGTTAAGGAACTTCTTGATCTAAATAATCATTTCTACTATAATTTAACTAGCAATCAATACTACACTGGAACGTTTCTAATTTTAAACTGATATTGTTCCAAGTAAAATATACATTAACAAAGATTTACTTATAAAGTTAATACTTATATAATCATAAACTTAAATATCAACTTATACATAGAATAGTTGATATCTTTAATACTTTATAAGTATCAAATATCTTAAATACTAAATACTTTTTGTACATTATCTATGTATTTGGACTAGACTATGTAAACAACTTCCATATTCATCTTTTTGGATCTAATTCCCAGCATTAAGTTATTATCTTTTCAAATAGAATTGTTTTTGGAAAATTATATTTTTAATAATTGAAATATGAATTATTGTTCTCTCTATGAGTAATATGTCTTAACATACTCCTACTGAAGAGGAGAATTATACTCCCAAAACCTTCTTATAGATATGATAAATTCACAATTATCTCTAAGATAAACTTTTTGAATTCATCATGAAAGCAAATCTTTTAATGTCTCATAACCTTTCAACTATACATTAAATGTATCAATATGGACATTAATTTCAATAGAATATTTTGTCATGAAATTTGAACTTTTCAAATTTCATCTTACTCCCACTATTTATCTTGAGAATCATTTTGTTATAAGTATACATTGAAACAAAAAAATTTAATAGGTCAGTAAGATTATATCCAACCTTTTGGATATCTTATAACCTTTCATTATACAATTTAGTTATAAACTTATTAGATAATACATGCTTTAACTAAACATCACATCCTAAAATCATTAACTTTTAACTCTTTCAAAGTCTTACCATCTCATATATAATATGAAATCTTACTAATTGATTTAATTGAAACTACAGAAGTTAAGTTATTATACTAGGCATAGCTATATATGAAATAATATTGCATTATATAATATCTCATTTTTTATATTCCCCTTTACACAAATCTATACTTATATAAAATTTAAAATTTACTTGTGAAGGTGTTCATTAGAGAATCCCAGTCCTTATAAATAACTAATAAATTTAAAACTTACCACTTCGATCTCATCGAAGTGCCCCAATATTCTTAATACTTAATTTCTACTTAGATTTAAACAATTTGATCTTTTTAAAAATATAATTAATATTTCATTAAATAAATACGACTATATTATAAAGTCATTAGAAATATAACAAAATTCAAGTATCATACTTTTATAAATTGTTATCACATCCCATAAATCCTATGTATAATATTAAAGAATTTAGTCATCATTAGCCTTTCACCAAACGTTGATTTGTCTATTCTTCAACCTAACAATTCTCACAAGTTCCATATGATTCATAATAGAAAAGGACACATATATCCTTGTAAATAATTTTTTTATTCATATAATATTTATTTAACCAATATGACATAAAAGAATAGTCTTGGTTATCCAACTTTGTATTACAATTCTCACAAGTTCCATATGATTCATAATAGAAAAGGATATACATATCTTTATAAATAATTTTTTTATTCATATAATATTTATTTAACCAATAAGACATAAAAGAATAGTCTTGGTTATCCAACTTCGTATTCTTTATGCTTATGTTAAGCATAAGTCTCCCTTGATCCAATACATACAAACTATTTATATAAACATGGATCAACCACTTTTACTTAACAGTATATTTATTATCATTCCTTGAACATTGTAGTAAATTCAGTGCCAAATACTCAATCTAAATTCAGTACCAAATACTCATAAGCATGAACTAAAAGTACATATAATCTCTATCAAATTTCGTATAAGCAAGAACAGTCACGCAATCATTTTTCTTCTAATGATAACTATTATCAGAACTAAGTTAATGCTTTCAATTGATATTTACTTTTATACTTTTAGTAGGCTAAATTGAGTAGAGCAATTTCATTAAGGTATTATACCTTTTAACTCTACTTCTTATAACTTTTTGTACTGTGTTATTATAGTGTTAACATACATCTTTCATGTTGTCATCAAAGTTTATCAGACATTATTCAACTCAAAATGTCATTATATTTTATCATCTATATGATGATTTTTGACATATCTCTAAAACTTTGTCATCAAATCCTCAATATGGATTAATAACAAAATTGCATAATGGAAATATAAATTTTTTATCTAACCTTGAGAACTCTTCTCAAAGCTAATCTATATCCAAGCAAAGGTGATTTATAATAAAAAAATATAAATGTAAGAAAAATAAGTAATCAGTTATATATCATGACTACCAAATAAGATCAGGACTTCAATCATATAATACTCTCACTATTTTATTCGAAATATAGCCCTAATTACTATTTGGAAAGATTACTATAATCTTTATAATAGGCTAGCATCCTATTTAAATTTAGTTGACTTTAAGTCACTCAACAATCCAACTTAATTTAAAGTAAGTAAATAACATGTTCATTAATCACATCTCATATGACTACTAGATTTGTTAAGTAAAAATTTATCTTATATATTATCCCTCACCTTGCCTCTAAACTTATATGATCATGAGTCACTCATTCAAATCTTACAAATCTAGTTAAGTACTAATTTAAGATAAAAACATATTCAGGTTAAAGTGGTATTGTGTCACTCAATAAACCTTATAATAAACAGAACTCTTCTTTTATTCTTAAATAATGTAGGGTGACAATCACGTTTTCAACGTGTATTTAAAATTTTAACAACGAATTTAATTATATTCACCACATCAAACATAAAATTATATGTAAAATGTCACATATATAAAACATACAATTTAATATGCATAATATTTAAACATGTATTAAAATACGCAATTTATGCACCCATAATCAAATTATATGCATAAGATATTGAACTTTGTTTGATTCTAGTTGTTGATTTTCATAAACTAAAATAATATTACCAAATTCTTGGATAATTAAATTAGATTAAACCTATTGATTCCTAAAGGAATTAAACTCCTATTCCAAATAGAATTGAAATTTAATTTTTAAACAATTTTCAAATTTAGCAAGCAACTATTTTCAATTATCTTACTCCTTTAATAAAATTAATTGAAAGTGATTTTCAATAAATTTTACTTTCTACTTATTACAATTTAGAAAACTTGTTTTTTAAAAATTTAACAGGTAAGACATAGTAATCTAATTAGAAAATGGTTTGCAATCTAATTTTAAAATATTTTCTAGTATTAAAGGAAACCATTTTCAAAATTATAAAAACATTTTTAAATTTAATTAAATATTCTTTATATCATTTATTTAAATATTTATTTCTTAATTTATTAGAAATTCTTTCTGTAGTGAAATAGAAAACTATTTTAAAAAATATTAAAGAAAGCTCTTTTTTCTTAATTAATATTTTCAAATTTTAATCAAGAATGATACTTTTCTAATCAATTAAATCTAACCATATTGAAATATAATTAATGTTGTATTCTAAACATAATTTTGATAAAATTTAATTAAGAATTAATGTAATTATTAATCTTAATCACATTATGAAAAATACTTGATTTAATTATGGAGTTGATTTGAGATTTAAAATAGTTTTAAAATTTGTGCTTACGATAAAATTTAATTTATTCAAGTTTGGAATACATATTTCCATACATGAAAAATAGTTTTATTAGGATTACTTTAATTTTTTCTCTAAACAAACCTTGTTTTAGGTTAAGAATACATTATTCCTAACCTATAATAAGGTAACCCTATGTCCAAACACCCATTATTCTAGCTTAGGATAGTATTGTCCATATAGCCATACATCCCCTTCTTCTTTACGAAGAAACCCTAGTTTCACAAACTGAAAGAGCTATCGCTACCATCAATTTAATCATATTGAAATACAATTATTTTTAATTATATTTTTGTTTAATAAATTATAAAATAAAAAATCTAAATATTATAAACAATAATATGGATTAAAAATGTTACCAATAATTATAATTAACATGATAAAATTTTAATAATAATATTTATTGAAAAATTAAAAATATAGCTAAAAAGATTTTGCTATGTTTCTAAAATCGTCACCAAAACTTTTTAGCTACATTTCCAAAAACATCGTCAATAGCTTTTAGCTAAGTTTTAAAAAAGGTAGCTAAAAACTTTTTGCTACGAATATTTAATCGTCGCCAATACTTTTCATATTCGATTCAAGATTCATTGCTAAATATTAATACCTACATTTACGTTAATGTAGCTAATAACATTTAGCCATGAAACCAAAGCATACTAAAATATCATTGGCAAGGATTTGTTTAATACTCGCCTATCTCTTTCGGCTACGTATTTATCTAATAGCGAAATATAATTTGCGACGATTTTTGTAAAATGTCGCTTAAAATATTTTGCTACAGGAATTTTGTGGCAATTTGAGTGATGAATTGGTATGGTCATGAAATATTAGCAATGATGAAAATAGTCGTCACCAAAAGCCCCTTATGTTGTAGCGAGCCATCTCTAACACTACAGCTAGATTCATGTTTCTATAAAAGTCGTCCATAGACGCAGTGGCGCCCCCTTGCTCCCCTGGCTATGTCTGTTAATTGCGACATCCTCTTTCCAGTCATTGCTCATCCAATCGTCATTATCCATATTGGCGACAACTGCCAACAGTCGCCTATCACTTTGTAGCTACTACACCTCTATAGAAGCTTCTTACTACTAACACTCAACCTCTACAAATTCCTTCTTTAATAGCTTAAGCTCCTTACATTACAACAGCGAAGGGTTTTGGAGACGAAATATAATGCTGCTAAAAGAAACCAAATTGTCGCAAAAATTATCTAGCGATGAAAAAAATCATCAAACCAATGGTCGCAAAAGCTTTGTAGTAAAAAATTATCTACGACTTTTTAAAGGAAACGTCGCTAAAAGGATTTTGTTATGATCATCCCTTTATCGCTAATAAGAATAAACGAGGAGAAGAGAAACAGTTGCAGATGATTTATTGTCACGTTTAATTTTATTGGGTAAAAGTTAATAGTTAGGTTAACGTAAGCATAGGTAATAATGTCTACTGACGATTTATTTGCATAGAAGAATATGTTTAGCTAAAAAAATTAAAGCGTAGTTAAATGTTATTAGAGACATTTTGGAAAGCGTAGGTAAAAAGATTTGGTGACGATTTTATATTTATAGTTAAAGACTTTTAGTGACGAATATTTATTTTTAATTTGACTTCCCTATTACTAATTTAATATTTACTTATAATTATTAACAACATTTTTAATTCATGTTGTTGTTTTTAACATGGTTTGAATTATTATTTAGTCACATTTTGTAATTATTATTGGTGACATTACTTAAATAATAATACATTAAAATAAAAATGTTTGATAATTAAAAATTAAATGCATTTTATACAAAAACATGTAATTAAATGTTAATTACAAAACTTAAGAAAAAAGTTATGGACAAACTAAGGCTCCTCATCGTCACTACTACTGATATACTATGACCTAAGTATTTGTTTGACCATCTTTTTAAACTTGGCTAACTGTCTTTCAATACGGTCTAGTTTTTACTCATTATGTTGTAATTTTTCTTGAGTACTATCTAAATTTAATTCATTACATTGTAACTGAGTCTTAAGCTACTAGTTCTCCTCTTGAAGTGCCGTTACATATGCTGGTCGTGATGATGAAGAACCAATTGGCTTAGGGCCATGCCCAAGGCCATCGATATACCCTAATCTTGTACTAAGGACATTATTGCAAATGTTATCCACATTGGGCTTATTACCCTCAAACAATGATCTTTGCAACAACTCCTGCATGTTGTCTCACAATTTAAAACAAAAAATCAAGATGTAATTCAAATATTATTACTTATTATTACATAAATAAATAAACTCTAAAATTAAATTTTTATACTTACATAATTATTTTGTGTCTCTTCAGACGTCCAACCTTCACCTTCCTTATAGTGTGTCAGCTTGTAGAGTGTGATCCTATCACACTCTTCTCCATGAAGTTGAGTCTGACTCTTTTATATGAATTAAAAATTAAAACACAATAAATTATATTGTATTAAGTAATAGAATAATAACTTCTAAACATTACACTTACAAATTCTTGTCATACGACAACAAATGATTTGGAGTCGGTGTTGTGAGGAGTTTTCATTTGTTCTCTGTTAACCTTAGCTTTCTCACATTTTTCCTAAATAAAGAGAAGAAATAGTTATTAAATGCAAAAACAAAATTATTGGAAGAAAATGTGAAGAGAAAGAAAACAAACGTTAACTTTTGCAGAGGCCCAATAATCACACATTTCACTTCAATTTTTTAGAGTCACCTATTTTGAAACATGTCTCCTTGTCTCCTTATCTGAAGGAAAAGAGTTGTAGTATTTATGAAGTTGATAATGATAATCCATTGCCCTTTGTTTCAACAGTGAACCGTCATAGTTTGAAACTTCAGGGTTCTCGATATCAACGATATTGTGCTTCATTTGTGAATAACACGTATAAGTTAGCTTACTCATTAAATAAGTAAAATCATATTGCATATAATAAAATGAATTGAAAAATTACCGAAACTTTGTTTAAAGCATTATGTAGCAAGTTGTCTTCCTTCAGCTGCTTGGCATGCTGAAGGTAAGGTAATTCATTCCTGACGCTGACTCCCAACTCATTGGACAATGTTGTTGATTGGATCTTATCAATAGGAAGATGTTGTGTGGGGTAAATATGAACAAAAAACTTGGTGTTCATTGCAACATTCATGTGTTGCAACTTAGATCCTTTAGTGATACCTCTACCTCTTTTTCTTATACCGATATTGGAACCTGACAATAAAAAAATAATGATAAGAAAAACATATTAAACTTGTAAATATATATTTGGGCGTAACTATAAATATAATTGGTTAACAATAACAAACCTAAAGATCCCTCAGCACTAGTAAAGGTAGATATAGGTTGTTGTTGACTGCCTTCATTGAAGGATGAAATCGATGGTTGTTGATCGATAAGGTCGGATTGATTTGGTTATTGTGGAGGAGGAACATCTTTAGTAATTGTCACCCTCTTTCCTTTGTTTTTACCAGGTCCCATTATATTGAATATCTTATAAATGAAATATCAACATAACACATAGTCTTTACTCAAATATCAACATTCCACATGAATATAAGTGAAACACGATTCAAAACTAAACATTCAGCATAAAAATAAATCAAACACCAACATTCTGCATAAACATAAGTAAAACATCAACAATATGCGTTGACTCATGCTGGATAAACATAAGTAAAATATCAACAACATAACACAAATATGAACATAACATTTCAAACAATATAAACAATGTATTTACATTCAATCATCATAATTAAGATTTTGAAAGTCATCATTATTAATTACATTATAATTGGATTCTTCATTACTAATATATTCGGCAAAAGTATCATCATTGTCATTTAATTCATCCTGAGTATAGTCTTCATCTATTTGTATGATAAGATTGGCTTGGACTTCATCTGGTTGTACTATGTTGGGATCAACATCTCTCCTATAGAATGATGATATATCTACATCTTATATTTGAATGGCTTCATTATTGAACTCCAATCCAATCTCTTGATATACTTCATTTGCATCTTCATTGAGTTGACTATTATCCCTTTCACAAAAATTGAAGAAATTTTAGTGTTGAAACTTTTAAACAACCTTCTAATTGCTACCCAATACAATATCATTGAGGTAGAAAACTTGCTTCACCTAACTTGCAAGGACAAGAGGATCATCATCATACCATGTCTTACTAGAATTGATACTAGTAATATTCCCGTTCACTTTCATTTCAGTAAGATTAAAACATTTGCACTTAAATAGAACAAAATTCTTATCTTTGATGTAGTGTAACTATATTATTTCATAACTGACACTGAAGAAGTTAATAAAATTGTCGTCATAACTTCCCTAAATAACATCCCCACAATTTTGGCTTCTAAGTCGACTATCTTGATCTTGTATATAAAATCTCATCCTATTAACAATGCAACCTGTATATTTTTCCCATAAATATGAGGACCAAATGCCAAATTGTATAATGCTATTGTCAGTTTTTGTACATTACGGTTATGTAACCATATCATTTATATGACAAAATGAAATTAGAAGTTATTCCGACATAGAAATTGTCATATGTTTATAATATGTAATCAACATGTAACTTACTCGATTTCTAAATCATGATACAAACTTCAGCTTATGTCTTTTTTCAACATTAATAATCCCTTTGCTACAAATAGACTCTTTATGCTCTCTATTTAAAAAAGTAAATAAGAGTAATGAAATGAGATTCAATGATAAGTATTATATTATGATTGTTTGAATTAAAAGCAATATACATACTCCATATATATATATCAACTTTCTCTTAATTGTTCAAACTATACCAATGGATGATTTGGAATTCGTCTTTGGTTAACTCCACATATTTAGCCACACCAAGTGGCCTTACTTTTTGGGAGAAAATTGACAACCCACCCTCTTCATCAAAATCAAAGTTACATTCTGGTTTATTAAATCTTGTCTCCATATCACTTAAGTACATTGAACAAAAGGTCAAGCATTCATTTGCTATATAAGCCTATGTAAAAGACCACTTAGGTTGAACTTTATTACGTACATAATACGAGCATAAAAACCTAAACGAAATATAAAATATTAGTAATTAAAAACCCAAAAATAACTTTTAAAAAAGTAAAAGTTAATATGAATTACCTTTTAATCAGGAACATCCATCAAAATTGAACCCGTCTATAGAGTTTTGCTTCATATAGTAAGTGAATTGCCAAATGAACCATTACATCCAAAAAGGATGGGGGAATACTAGTTCAAGCTTACATAAAATCAAAGCTATCTCTTTTTTCCATTTTTTCAAGATCTTTAACTTTAAGTGTCTTGCATATAATTGATTAAAAAGGTTTCCCAATTGGCCCAAAGTTATGGACACATCCTTCGATAAACACCTACGTATTCTAACAGGAAGTAATCGTTGCAAAAGTACATAACAATCATAGCTTTTCAACCCTAATACTTTTACCTCTTTAAAATTCGCATAATGGCCTATATTTGATACATACTCATTAAAAAACTTCACTGATTAAAGATATTGACAAAAATATTGTTTCTTCCTTTTTGACATGTTGTAACAAACAGGGAGAATAATGTATGACCCATCATCTCTTCTTTTCAAATGCAAGTCTTTGCTAATATTCATGTCTTCCAAGTCAAGTCTAGTCTTAGTTGTGTCTTTCTTTTTTCCATCAATTCCCATAACAGTTCCTAAAATATTCTCAAAAATATTTTTCTCAATATGCATCACATCAAGATTATGCCTCAATAGTGATTATTTCCAATATGCCTAATTGAAAAATATGCTTTTTTAGTCCAATTGAGTTCAACGTCATTTCTCTTTCACTTTTGATTACTAAGGTGTTTGCAAGGTGTAACAACACCCAAATGTGATAGCTAGTAAATAATATCATAACCAAACAACTGCAACGGAGCTTCACCTAATTCTATTTTACCATTAAACAGTTTACTTCTTTGCCATCTATGCCCATGTTCCAAATAACGATAATGATCAGTATAACATATTTCACTTCGTAGCCTTATTGATTAAGTTTGATGGTTACACAAAGGACAAGCCATATATCCTTTAGTGCTCCACCCAAACAAATACCTATAAGCTGGGAAATCATTTATATTCCACAAAACAACGATATGCATTATAAATATTTCACTTTAATCAACATCAAAAGTTTGTAAACTAAATTCCCTTAGATCATTTAAATCATCAATTAATGGATGCATGTATAAATTGATATCTATACTAGGAGCAGTAGGTCCTGGAATAAGCAAAGATAATAATATAAAAGGCTCCTTCATACGCGTCAATGGAGGTAAATTATATGGCACTAGAATAACCGACCACATGTTGTATGAATATTATCGAAAGGATTAAATCCATCTGAGGACAATCTAAGTTGAACATTATGACAATCCTGTGTAAACCATGGAAACTTTCTATCAAATTCTTTCTATGCCATTAAGTCTACTAGATGATGTATAATGTTATCATAAATGCGTTTTTCTTTATGCCACCTCATAACCATGGTTGTTTTTCTTACATAAAAATTCTTTGTAGTTATGGTTTAATAGGAAAATATCGAAGGATTTTATTCAGTAATTTCACTCTCTCATCAACTTGCCACCTTAAGTACCAATAATTAGACATTCTTGAACATCTTTACTTTCCTTCCAAAATATAACATAATCATACTTACATACATAAATTGAAATAAATCCTAATCCAAGGTCTATTAACATTTTCTTTACATCATGGTAAGTGATACACTCATATTTTCATATATCTTTAGGACTTAATTCAGAGTCATTTACGTTTATTTTATGTTCATCTATAGCTGGTTTATCATGTTTTAGCATTATTCGAGGTTCATTGACGTAAAATGCATAAATGAAACAAATAGACTCGAATTACACTATTTTTGAGTTTTTGGCAGACTTGACCTTTAGTCATTGTGGGATTTTTATCTCAAGATTGGTTCAGTCAAAAATTCTAAAATTTCATACTTAAATTCTTGACTTATTGAAGGATTTTTTGGGACTAATTATAGATTTTTCTGTGCTGGAATTTGGGAGAAATAAATTTCCCAATGTTGCATCAGATTTTGAATCGCCAGAATGACCTTTCAACGATGTTTCGATCATAACTTTTGATTCAGATACTGATAAAATTTGAGCTCCTAAATCGTTACCATTTAGTTTTTATGCACTGTCAAAATTGACCTTGAAAAATCAATTCCAACCATCAACATCAGCCCCTACCTTTTAATTATTTTAGCCTATGCACAGCCCATTCTCCACTCCAAAAATAGCCTCACTATAAGATTAAAAAAGCCTCCATTCTCCTGCCATCACGGCAGCCTCCATGTACACATAGATTCCATTTGACTCACAAAAACACAACATCCCAACTTAATCACTTCACGCCTACAGCCTCCACACCTACACCACCCTCATTTCTATGTAGCAGCTTCCATGTTCCACAAAAACATGCATCAGCCTCTAAAAATAGCTAGCCTTCACATCATCATTCACGCAAAGACAACAACATCTCCACCCCACTAACAACACATGGCTTTTCACCTCTAAAACAATGCCAGATGCAAGCCTTGAATTATTCCTCCCCAATCTTCAACATCATCGGCGTAGCTCCACCAAAACACGCAAGCCTTAATTTATTTTTCAACTTCCAAGCTCCAACTTACATTTTTTCACGTAAGCCTTTCTTCAATTATTTTATTCATCGCTCCACCTTCACCCAGCCAAGACACAACACTATAGCTCTCTCATCCACATCCACCTACAACAGCCATCACCAACGCAGCTACTCCTATCCACTTTCACATAACTCCAACAGCTAACCAAAGCAACCCACTTCAAGCCCTAACCAATGCCCAGCAATGTAGAAGCCACTTAATCCATGCAAGACAACCAAGCTACTTCTTCAACACTTCAGCCCTCCACCAAAAAAATAGCTCAACCTTTTTTTACTCAACAAAGTAGCTTCCATTTGATTCACATCAACCACCTAGCCTCCACCAACCAACGCAAGCCTCCATTATTTTTTGGTATATTCACGCACATAATTCCTCTTCAACCTTCCATTCACCAACCTCCATACACGCAAGCCTTGAATTCCTCTCTAATCTTTCACGCACAAGCTGAATACAAGAGCCTCTAGACTTGAAGGACGCAACCAAGAGTCTTCACCAACATACCAACCTCCATTTGCCCAACAACGCAGCATCCATTCACCGCCAAAGAAGCATCCATGCAAAGAAAGAGGAGAGAGCACAGTATTTTGTTGTATTTTAGAGCATTGTTCTTTATTTTTAATTGATTCCGTCATGAGTTTATCTAGGTTGTATGCTTGTGGACTGCTTGACATGATGATTTGTGGCTAAAACCTTAATTTCTGTTAGGGATTTGATATTTTTGTTGATGCTTTAATTTTAAAGTTTGCTGGAATCTATGACTGAAAATTTATATACTTGTTGATTTTTCCTTGGATTTATTTGTTATTCCTTTGGATTATTGGAAATTGCCTTGGCATAAATTCACCTTTGGAAAAAGGGAGTTTTTGCTAGAAGATTAAAGGAAATTTTGACTAGGATTTTCTTGTGAGTTGGGAGACCCAAGAAAATTAGGAGGTGAAAATTGAATGTTTGGGACTTAAGAAACTATAGGAAAAACTTAAGTAAGGGATTACTAAGTTATGTCTAGAGTGGATAGATTAATTCATCTTTTGGAAAAGGGGATTAATTACTCTTAAAATTCACCTACAAGGTTAGAATATTTTATTTGTGGAGAATAGCTAATTCAATATTAAGGTTGACAAAAATATCATTCCCTAAGAGAAAGTCATTTCCCGTTGAAGTATATACTTTTAATTAGTCAATTGTTGCAATATTTTCTTAATTAGTTACTGCACAAATTTGTCATATTTATAGTAATTTTGGTTGCATTGAATTAGGTTGTTGTTTAGAATTTTATTTAAGTTTTTTAAAAAATTAAACATTCTTTCTTTAAATTAATTTTAATTTCCTAAATTTCACTCAACCCGATTTCAACTACCGTTCGTTAGCGTAGAATTGAACTTTCTCATAATTCGTACGGACATGACTCGGTTCTTACCGATTTATTACTTACTTCGACAACCGTGCACTTGCGGTTCACAAACAGTAAGATTTCAGCAATTTGTCTCCAACAAGTGATGCATCGTTCAATAAGTCAATTAACATGTCAAAAGACTTATTACTCCATTTATTATAGACCTTCAAATGCAATAACTTGACAACAAAAGATAGCTGTGAGAAATTTAACAATCTGGATATAATTCTTCTTGAGAAACTTTCAATAACTTCCCAAAGTTATCTTCTGTAATACTATCAATTATGTTAGGCATACCTATTTCATTCATAGTCTCCATATAATTCCCATAATTGTCTAACATCTTGTCAATCCCACCATCACCATCATCATTAACATCACAATCATCTACATCATTATTGTTACTATCATCATAACTTATACCACCACTTCTTCTACAACTTGCTTCTTTACATTCACCATGATAAAGCCATAGACTATAGAACTTATCTATACCTCGAATTAGTAAGTGGTTATATACCACATCTTGACGTTAAAATTCAACATTTAAGCAATCGATGCAAGGCCAACGAATATGACATTCATCACCCATTTGATGTTGTACAAATTGTATAAAACTCTTAACTACTTCTATGTATTTAGTGGACCATTTCTGATGAGACATCCAACTTTTATCCATGTAGCTATACAATAAAAGAAGATAATTGAATTATTAAATGCATTTCTTTCAATTTTACGTTACAAGAAAATTTACTATTAATTAAGGTATATGATGTTGTTTACACCTATGAATCAAGAATGGGACTTCTCGCTGTCATAAATAGGCTCGTGAAATTTTTCACCGATAAGCCTCATCAAAGTTGCATTACTAATTTCTAGCTTATATACCATCCCATGTTTCTAAGAAGATTACAAACCATTACACAAAATTAACACTTCATTTACGCTAACACAAAACCATAACACTTCCTGGTTAAAGATTATATAAATAAAATTCAGAAGAAAAGAAACAATAAGGTATATGGCGTTGTTTCCACCTGTGAACCGAGAAAGGGAATTCTCGTTGTCGCTCTTAGGCTCGTGAAATTTTTCACTGATAAGCCTCATCGGAGTTACATCACCAGTTTCTAGCTTATATACCATCCTATGTTTCTAAGAATATTGCAAACCACAACATAAAACTTAGTTCTTAATTGTAATCATACAAAACATAAGATAAAA
The DNA here is from genome assembly GCA_027478495.1 of Erythroxylum alaternifolium. Lineage (NCBI taxonomy): Eukaryota > Viridiplantae > Streptophyta > Magnoliopsida > Malpighiales > Erythroxylaceae > Erythroxylum > Erythroxylum alaternifolium. The sequence goes on along the minus strand of JANIIA010000190.1, from coordinate 55,689,617 downwards.
CTCACGTACTATTAAATCAAAAATATATGGAAATTAGTTAGTGCACTTACCTGGACGGATAGAAAACCACAAATTACAAAGAAGAATGACAAGGTTGGTGGGTTATTGATGGTCCAAAACACAGATTATAGCCTACGAGAAAACAAATTCGTATTTAATATAATACAATACGATTAATTAAAAGGTTAAGAGGGCTAATACATTCATATTGCTATATACTACTCACGAGGAATGAAAGAATTTTTTAAAAAGCACTATAAAGTACGACAAAAGGGATGGTCCATTTTAAGCTATTAAAAGGAACAATGATAATCCTTATAGTTAGAACTTGTAAGTGAGAATAATTTCAAAAGCTAAAAGTAAGAATCGAGAAAGCTTTGAATTGAGAGTTGTTAGTATATTTATCTCTGTATTTTATTAAACATCATAAATCATTAAACAAATTTATTCTTTATGGTACTATAAAATTTTTTTAACTTACTTCTGAATTCTTTATAATCAAATGTTCAATTCTTTACATATGATTTCGTATCATGATAAAATGTTCATTTTTTAATGAGTTAATAGATTTTTAACTTATTAAACTGAATTTGTAGTTTCTAATAAGATGCTTAAAGTTTGTTAATTGTTTTGTTTGCCCTAGACTCGAATCTGGAACGCTTTTACTGGAAGTCTAATACATAACATCTAGAACATGTTCAGATCATATTAAAATTGTTTATGTTGTTTTAAAATAGTTCAAGGATTTGTCTATTTGTAGGGTTGTACGGATATATTTTTTTTCCATTTGGAAGAATTGTCCTTTAAAATTTTTCCAACACTATTTGGTTTTTGAGAAGGTTGAAGACAGAGGAAGTTATAAGTGTAGATTTATTCTTGTACTTCTTTTAGAGATTTTTAACTCTCAGCTGGAAATGCAGGGACTTCCCTCGGTTTAATTTGCTTCTCAATTTAATAGCTTTAAATTTCCAAGATTTCAAAACATGTTTTTATTTATTTTAAATGAGTACTTAGAAGCAAACATTGAATATCAATTAAATATAATTTTTAACATAACAGAAACTTGCAAAAGTACATGACAAACTTAAATCACAGTAAGGACTTTTGCGAGCTTATGGGTAGGTATATTTCAACTCAAGAACACCGAAGACAAAGGAGAAGATAGGGCAAAAATGAAGGTAGAAACATTAGGTTTTGAAAAAAACGAAAGAGAAGGGGGTCGATAAGTCAAATGGGGGGGGTGAAGAAGGAGGGTTGACGCGTCTGTATTTAAATAGATGCTGGGACGACATCATTTTTCGTCCCATAAACGACATCGTCTCAACTAAATTTTTTCTCTCATCTGATACATTTAGTGACGAACCTATATTTCGTCACCAAATGTAAAACATTTGCTACGAAAATAAAATAACATTGCAAATTGTACAACATTTTGCTACCAAATTGATAAATCGTCGCCAATGCTAAACCTTTTCATACAATTTTTTATGTTGCTAAAATGATTAATAAAAAGTATACATTACAATCAAATTTGTTAACTAAAATTGTTTTACAGCTATGCAATCAACATCATTAATATCAAGCATTAGAAATTATTAATTAATAATGTTGATTATCATTTTCTAATATATTGGGAATTATTATAATTAAACTGCTATTATTATTATCTTTAAAAACCCAAACATGTCTCCTAAATGAAAATTTTGTTCTGACATCTTCTTGAATGGGTTATCTTAATTTTATAACTTGTTTTCTCACCTACCTTTTATTTCTTATAAGTTAACTTAATCTATTCAGACCTCTTGGTCCAAATATCCATTGGTACATAGTGTACAGAAGAAGTTTAATGCAATTTTTCAAATAATTTTTTATTTTGCTAAAATGATTAATAAAAAGTAAATATAGGCAAATTTATTCACTTAATCAAATATTTTCCAAATTATTTCTTCTAAACTGTTATTATTATTATTAT
>JANIIA010000190.1:55668005-55687545 GCA_027478495.1 Erythroxylum alaternifolium | reverse complement strand
TAACATGCCATTATCATAGGATATGTACTTGAATATGCTTGAATGTTTGGGTATGTACCCTATGGTAGTGGGATGTTACAAGTTAATTGATGTTTTAATTCCTCAAAACTCTTTTGACACTCATTAGTCCATCAAAAAGGTACATTCTTTCTCAGAAGCTTTGTCAAAGGGCTTGAGATCAATGAAAAGCCCTCGATAAACCTCCTGTAATAACCTGTTAATCCAAGAAAACTTCGAATCTCAGACACATTTCTTGGTGCTTCCCACTTCATCACTACCTTAACTTTGTTTGAGTCTACCTGTATGTCCAAATACTATATGAACAAGAACACCACTTGATCAATCCAAAATTTACAGAACTTGGCGTACAATTTCTTCTCTCTCATTATCTATAAGACTAACTTCAAATGCTCATAATGTTCCTCTCGACTCCTCGAGTACACCAAAATATCATTTATGAATACAATCACAAATTGATCAAAGTAAGGTTGGAATACTTTATTCATCAACGTCATAAAGATCATTGGAGCGTTCATCAATCCAAAAGGCATCACCAAAAACTCGAAGTGTCGATATCTGGTTTTGAATGTACTCTTTGGTCCATCAACTTCTGTTATCTTCAATTGATAATACCCTGACCTTAAATCTAGTTTAGTAAACACCTGAGCTCTCATCGAGTAAATTATCTATTCTCGGTAAGGAATACTTGTTTTTCACTATCACCTGGTTCAATTTCCTATAATCAATGCATAATCTTAAGGTTCCATCCGTCTTCTTCACAAACAAAACTAGAACTCCCCAAGATGATACAATGAATCTGATAAAACCCTTATCCAACAACTCCTGTAATTGGGTCTTAATTTCCTTAAGTTCCACAGGTGTCATCCTATGCGGAGGAATAGTTATAGGAGCAGTACTTAGAACTAAGTCAATAGTGAACTTTGTTTTCTTATCTGTCAGTGAAAAATACATCTAGAAAATACCTAACAACAGGAATATCCTGTACTGTTTGATCAATTCAGTTATCGGTCACATGGGCTAAACAAGCCTCACATCCACTTCTAATCAGTTTTAAAGCACTCATTAAGGAAATCAATCTAGCTAGCACTGCTTGACTAATACCTCGATATACAACCCTTGGTTGATTAGGAGATTCAAGAATGACTTCTTTAGTATAACAATTCATTATAGCCCTATGTGTAATAAGTCGGTCCATACCCAAAATGAGGTCTATCTCTTTCAACTTCAGTACTATCAAATAAACTTTTAACTCAGCCTGTTCAACCCGAATAATACACCCTTTACATACTTCCCCAATCACTACAGTACTACGTATTGGAGTACTCACCTTTAAGCCAAATTTTAACATCTCTCTCATAATACAGTTTAGATGCTAGATGTGGAGTAATGAATGAATGTATGGATCCTGAATCTAACAATGCAAATTCATTAGAATTAAAGACATATAACACAATTGCAACAACATCTGGGAAATTATGTGCCTCTTGCCTCGTAAGAGCAAAAATCCTGGCTTAGGATTGTGGTTGGTTACTTCACACCTCAATCCTAACACTAGGACCTGCTGAACTAGTTTTACCCGTACATTTACCTCTCTATCCTACTCCACTGGCTCTGCTTTGCTAGACAATCATTTCAGTAACTGATCCTCCTTTCACTCCAGACTGTGTTCCTACGCAACAGTCTCTAATCTTATGCTCAAAAGAGTCACAACGCAAGCAAGCTCCTGATATCTTCCAACATTCTCCACTATGTTTCTTTCCATAATGCTCAAAACTAGGAATCTGTTGTGTTTGCCCTCCAGATAATTGTCCTCTACCACTACTAGCATAAACAAAACCACCTCTTGGTCTAATCCCTGACTATCTTGATCTAGTTTGTGATTGCAATGATCTATTATAGTGTTTACTAAATTTTCTGATAGAGCCAGCTTGAAACTCACCATGCCTCTTAATCCTAAAATCCTGCCTATACTCTCCTTGTTCATCTTTCAATAACTACTCAATTTGAATTGAAGCAACTCTTAGCGCTCAATTAAGTAAAACTACTCAAATTAGTGATAGTCAATCTCGTCCTGATTTTCATATTCAGTCCATCCTCAAACTGGCTATAATTATCTTCCTCAGTCAGAATTAGAGCAGTAGCATAGCCTATTAATTCATCAAACCACACCTCTTATTTAGCTACAGTGAGATTTCCTTGTTTCAAATTAAGAAACGCTTTCATCTTCCTATCTAGGTAGATCTTTGGCATATAGTTCTCCTTAAAGACTTTCAGAAAGTCTTCCCACGTTAGTCTACAAGGTTAGGCAGAACTACCTAGAATAGTCTTTCACCACTAATAAGTTGGATCTTGAAGTAACAAGACTACATAGTCAAACCTTTCATTGGACTCATAGTCCATCTGATCAAACACCCTTTCCATTCTTTCCAACTAACTTTTTGCCTTGGTAAGGTTTGTATTTCCATAGAAGTCTACAGCCCCTTGCTTCCTAAGTTTTTCATACCTGCTTTCTCGCCTCTCAGGAATTCTCTGAGGCATTTGTTTAGACTTAGGTATTAGGGACTATCCATTGGATCTTATAAACTCAAGGTCAGCTGATTCTGCGACTCGATCTCCTATCGCAGATGACCTATAACAAACAATAATTGTGATCACTTTAGGAGTCTCTCGCTAGTTGTCATATTTAAATGCTTATATATATTCCTAAGGATGCCAAACCATGCTCTAATACCAAAATTTTAACATACCACTCCTATAGTGAATATGCCCAAACATATCCACAGATAGTCTAGAATATACTTAACATAAATGGTACATTAGAACAGTCACATAAATACAGTCTGAGGAATCAATATAACTTAAGCATTCCAAATACCTTTTTCCTTCAATATCATAATAAGTCATATATGTCATTAACATTCCAAATGCAAGTAGACCATACACAACAGTTTTGAACTCAATCCCAGTACTTCATATAGTATAAAAATTACACACTAGAGATAATGTGTGTCATAACATGGAATGCTAATGCAAAAGACATGTATCTAGACTTTGCAGGTATTATCTGACCAGACCTTTGAGCTATTATTGTCCTCGAAATAATCATACTAGAATTCTATTAGATCGTTTTAGAAGCTAGATCTCCCTTGAACCTAAAAAACGATGTTGCAATTTTGATGAGGTTACGAACTCAGTGAGTGAACGATCATCGGTGTGCTCACTCAAGTCAAAACATAAAGACAAGTATATAAGTCAATTCACCAAGTATAACACATTATCTAGCATTGAATATCACATCACATTATATCATATGTCAACAAGTACAACATTTATTCAATTATTTCATATCACTATTTCAAAATAATCCAACAAATTATCTCAATCATTCATATAATACATGTAAAGTTGTATATGCAAATGCACATGTGACTCCATTCTTATTTTGCTTTGTTGTCACTGAACGCCTATCAAATCAATTTACTGTCCTATATCTGTTGTGAATACTAGGCTCATTTTATACACTATCCTGTATTCATTATGGATATCGGGCTCATTATTGTCTAAGCCTGTGGCTCTTTGTGCATAATCATGAGCTCTAAGCTCTTTTCCACACATTGGCTACTCCAGTCACAACTCCTTTATTTGACCATGCATTTCAATGTAATGATATGCATCAATTCACATATCATGCTTTCGGTACTTTTCATTCAATATGCTCATGTCATATGTCAAATCCTTCAGATCTAAGTTTGGCATTCATCATCCAGTTGTTCACACATTCCACAATACACATACAATTCAAATAAAAGCACATATTATTAAATTTACACAACTAGGTTAACTCACAGTACGCTCCAGAATAGCTATTGCCTTAATGATCCGACAATGTCTGGATGTTGGTGACCAACTTGTGCATCTATAGTCAAGCAATACAAACATAGTTCATAATCACAAATTTTTTTCAATCATATGAATATACAATCATATACATGTATGTGTCATGTTCAGTGCATGCTCAATTGACCTTTCTAGGTATGTATTCTTATTCACAAGTCTTGACCATTCAATTATTATAGGTTGTATATTACCACTTTGCATTCATGTTTACACCTTAGGTAAGTTTTATTACTCTAAATTCATCAATCATACATTCACCAACCTTTTCTAACAATATACATTATCATATTTGCATTTATAAGAACACCTTTATTCCTTTAACAACTCATAATTTCTAGATTTAAATACATTGATATCAAGACAATCCATTCCTTAAGTAACCTAAACTTATCGAACCCTTAACCAATTAATCAAGCAACAATCTAGGTTCATTTCAAGCTTTAATCAAGTCTAAATACATCAATGTACAGTGACTTACCCTCATTTGGTTCAAAAAATTCATAAAACCAAAATTATCATTTCAAAGCTTTGGCCACGATCATGGGGGACCTTCCTATGATCATGGGATGAGTGCCCCGATGTGCACTATCTAACTTCCCTTTTTTTTTCTAGATTCAAACACCTTCATACCAAATTCAAAACACCTTCGTAACAGTCCATTAATTATACTTTAAGTATACCTTAATTATACTTCAATTCATCATCAATTTCATCTCCAATTCCAATTCAAAATCATTCATTTGGCAACTCATAAGCTATTGTCTTTCATGCATTTAAAAAAAGAACAGAAACTATCATTCATGCATCATTTTCTAGCATTCTCTTACACCAATATCACAAACATTCCATCCCCAATTCAATCCTCATCAAGTTTTATTAACATATATCACAAGAGATCAGTCTTTCACTTACTTGATTAGCTTAATTGCATCCTCAATTATCAAGTCTACTTTGCCTCACAAACATGCAAGATCATCTAATTACAAAGTGGGAGTAGAACGGGTTTTTAGCAAAGATAAAAAGATAGTGGCAATTACAACAATGATTTGGTTCTATAACTATCTTTATGAAGGGTAAAAGCATGGATTTTGGTTTAGTAATTGAACACAAATGTAGGAAAAACACAGAGATGTGAGGGTGTGGGTGTGGGTGTTTCTGTGGTGAGAGGAAAGGAGAAGAAAGCATGCAGTAGAAACTTCAGGAAAGATGAGTGACTCTGTATTTTCTTAAGCCTTTTGGTGCAAGATGTCCTTGTTTTAAAATGACACATGTCATTCAAGGAGATAAGCTACATGTCCTCTTATGGGGCTGCCAAATGTCACCAATATCCTAGGCCATTTGTCGCTCAATCACTACTACCATTAGTTACTTAATTTTCTATACTAAATGTCACTCATTTTATAGGCTTCGTCATCCTAATTTTCCATATGTGAACTTGTCTTACCATTTCAAATGTTTTCAATTGTAACAATTAACTCTAAATTACTAATTATAATTCATCAAACTAAAATTCAAGACATAAGTAATACACAATCAAATCATCATCATTTTAAACCCCTCATACCCAGGAACATGTCAATTGAGTGCATATACTATCTTTGCAAGGTTTTTCAAATAAACATTCACGTGTGTATATGCTCATGTTATACATGTGAATGAAATGCAAATCATAAATTCTAAAATTATATGACTAAAAAATCTAACATTCTAACCCTCAATAAGTTTTGGAAACTAGCTATTACATAAGTAGAACAAAATTCTTATGCAACCGTATCATCCGTTTGAAAAAATGAAATTAAATGTTATTCAGACATATAAATTGTCATATGTTCATAATATGTAATTAATATATAACTTACTCGATTTCTAAACCATGATACAAACTTCAACTTATGTCTTTGATCATCATTAAGAATCCCTTTGCTGCGAATAGACTCTTTGTGCTCTCTATTTAAAAAGAGAAAATGATAGTAAGGAAATTGGATTCAATGAACAAATTTCTAATATGATTGTTTGAATCAAAAGGAATATAGTACTCTACATATATATTGACTTTCTCGCAATTGTTTAAAATATACTAATGAGCGATTTGGATTTCATCTTTAATTAACTCCACATATTTACCCACACCAAATGGCCTAATTATTTAGGAGAAAATTAACAACCCACTCTCTTCATCAAAATCAAAGCTACGTTTTGGTCTATTAAATCTTGTCTCCACATCACTTAATTTCATTAAATAAAATGTCAAACATTCATTTGCTACATAAGCCTCTGCAATAGACCCTTCAGGTCAAGCTCTATTATGTATACCATGCTTAAGAGAGCATAAAAATTGGAAAAATATAAAATATTAGGAATTATTACTAAAAAATAAATTTTAAAAAAGAAAAAAATTAGTACAAATTACCTTTCAATCGGGAACATCATCGAAATTGAACCAGTTCACAAATTTTTGCTTCATAAGGTAAGTAAATTGCCAAATGGACCATAACATCAAAAAATGATGGGGGGAATACTAGCCCAAGCTTACATAGAATGAAAGCTATGTCTTTTTCTATTTTGTCAAGTTCTTCAACTTAAAGTGTCTTGTAATATAATTGTTTAAAAAACTCTCTCAATTGACCTAAAGTTATAGACACATCCTTCGATAAGCACCCACATATTCCAACAGGAAGTAATCGTTGCAAAAGTACATGATAATTATGGCTTTTCAACCCTGATACTTTTCCCTCTTTAACATTTACATAACGATTTATATTTGATGCATACCCATCAGGAAACTTCTTTGATTGAACAAACTGATAGAAAGATTGCTTCTCCTTTTTTGAAATGTTGTAACAAGCAAGAGGAATAATGTATGACCCATCATCTTTTCTTTTCAAATGCAAGTCTTTTCTAATATTCATGTCTTTCAAGTCAAGTATAACCTTAATTATGTCTTTTGATCTCCTATCAATTTCCATCACAGTTCCTAAAATTGACTTTAAAATATTTTTCTCAATATGCATCACATTAAGATTATGCCTCAATAGTAATTCCTTCCAATATGGCAAATTAAAAAACATGCTTTTTTGAGTCTAATTGAGTTCAACATCATTTCTCTTTCGCTTTCTATTACTTGGGTGTTTTCTAGGTGTAATGTCACCAAAATGTGATAGTTGGTAAACAATATCTTCACCAGACAACTGTAATGAAGATTCACCCAATTTTACTTTGCCATTAAACAATTTACTTCTTTGCCATCTATGCCCATGTTCCAAACAACGATGATGACCTGTATAACATATTTTACTTCGTAGCCTCATTGAATAAGTTTTATGGTTACACACAGGACAAGTCATAGACCCTTTAGTGCTCCACCCAAATAAATTCTCATAACTTAGGAAATTATTTACAGTCCACAAAATAGTGGCATGCATTATAAGTGATTGACCTTAAGCAACATCAAAATTTTGTAATCCAAATTCCCATAGATCGTTTAAGTCATCAATTAATGGTTGCATATATACATCTATATCCTTACCAAGAGTAGTAGGTCCTGGAATAAGCAAAGACAATAACATAAAAGGCTCCTTCATACACTTCCATATAGGTCAATTGTATGGCACTAGAATTACAAGCCACATATTGTATGAAGTACTCATATTACCGAAAGGATTAAATCCATCTGAGGCCAATCCAAGTGGAACGTTACGACAATCCTGTGCAAACCATTGAAACTTTCTGTCAAGTTCTTTCCATGCCATTGAGTTTGCTGGATGACGCATAATGTTATCATTAATGCGTTTTTCTTTATGCCACCTCATATCTATAGCTATTTTTGTTGACATAGAAAGCCTTTGTAATAGTGATTTAATAGGAAAGTATCGCAGGATTTTATTGGGTATCTTTTTCCCGCTCCCATCATCTACTTGCCACCTTGATGTACCACAAATTGGACACACCTTAAGACCTTTACTTTCCTTCCAAAAAAGAACACAATCATACTTACAATCATGAATTGAAATATATCCCAATCCAAGGTCCCTTAATAATTTCTTTGCATCATAGTAAGATTTAGGCTATTTGTGTCCAATAAGTAATGCATCATTCAGTAAGTCAATTAACATGTCAAAAGACTTGTTACTTCATTTATTATAGATCTTCAAATGCAAAAACTTGACAACAAAAGATAGTTGTGAGAAATTTGAGGACCTTAAATATAATTCTTCTTAAGTAACTTCAATAACTTCCCAGATCTTCTATAATACTACCAATTATGTTAGGCATACTTATTTCATTCATAGTCTCCATATAATCATCATTAACATCACAATCATCCATATAATTATTGTTACTATCATCATAACTTATACCATCACTTCTACTACAACTTGCTTCCTTACGTTCACCATGATAAAGCCATGGAATATAGAATTTATCTATGCTTCATATTAGTAAGTGATTATATCCTGCATCTTGACTTGAAAGTTAACATTTAAGCAATCGATGCAAGAACAACGAATACGACATTCATCACCCATTTGATGTTATACAAATTGCATAAAACTCTTAACTCCTTATATGTATGGACCATTTCTTATGGGACATCTAACTTCTATCCATGTAACTATACAATAAAAGAAGATAACTGAATTATCAAATGCATTTCTCATTTAATATTACGTTACAATAAAAGTTACTATTAATTAAGGTAAGTGAAGTTGTTTACACTTGTGAATCAAGAAAGGGACTTATCACTGTTTCTCCTAAGCTTGTGAAATTTTTCACCGATAAACCTCATTGGAACTGCATCACCGGTGTCCAACCTATATACCATATTATGTTTCGAATCAAATTGCAAACCACAACACAAAACTTAATTCTTAATTACAATCACACAAAACCTAGGAAAAATAGCGTATTATTAAATCAAAACATATATGGACATTAGTTGGACGACTTATCTGGATAGACGAATTTTAGCAGAGTATAAAAAAGAACTAAAAGGTTGGTGAGTTATCGACGCTCTAAAACATAGATCATAGCCTATGAAAAAAAACAAATTCATATATAATAATACAAAACTTATAAAGAATGAATCACTTATATTGTAAAATATTTAACTCTTCAAGAGTATAAAGCAAAATCAGTCCATAATCTTTGACTTGTAGAGAATAGTCATTTAGAACATAAAGATAATTTTAAATGTTAGCTTGTACCAACTCAGTAAAGATCCTTTTGAAATGTTATTAAATTATTTAAAAGAGTGAAGAGGATTTTGTGTTGGCTTCAACATTGGCTAGGGATCTTGAATTTGTAGGAGTTCATATCTAAGCATTATTTCTTAGGACGTCAATCACTTTTGATATAAATAATTGGAAGGAAATTAAAAAGAGGGTACTTTATAAAAAGTGGTTGATTAGTGATACTAGGGGATGAAATTGATTAAAGTAAAAATAGATGGAGGGACCATATTTAATTTTGTCATAAATTACGTTCCTCATTCATGATTTATACTTTAATAACTTCTTAAAAGACTAAGAATAGCTTGCTTAAGGTTTGATTAGATAGAAACTTCTATCTTTGAGCATGTATTACTAGATTCATTTAACTTATAAAAATTAAGCATCTTTAAAGATATCTAAATGTATTTGACTATATGTCCTTGACTAAGAGAAATATGTTCCATGATTTTAGTGGTATAATTCTTGATTTTTCTCAGTCTAATGTGGCCTACATACTTATATCATCGTCTTCAAGCATGAATTCAAGCAAAAGGAATCATTATTCTCTAAAAACAAACAACGAAAACGATATAAATTTGTAATTTTTACCACAATAGAAACATTCTTATGTAAAGAACATCATAACAATTCCAAAATAAGTCATTGAGGACTTTTGTCGAACATGTTATGGATAGCCACAATTGAACTCAAGAACACAATCAAATCCTTCTGTTTTCCGTTCATTCAGCACAACAACATAACTTCTACACCATTTGAACATTATCACCACCAATTATTGTAAACAATTCAACAATAAACTAAAAGCATAACACAAAACCGTATAACATATTTTCGAGTTCAATGACATAAAATTATTGCAGAACATCACTCACTAGATGAAGACACAAAGCGCAGTGAGAAGAATGGTTGACATGTCGAAGAGAGAGTAGAAGCTACGGCAAAAAGGAAGGGGGAAATGGTTGAGTTTTCAAAAATCAAAGGTGAAGGGTTATGGGAGTCGAATTAGGGGGAAAGGAGGTTGTCGCGTCTATGTTTAAACAAACACTGGGACATCGTTTGTCGTCCCAAAAATGACGTTGTTTGTTGTCCCAAAAATGACGTTGTCTCAGTTTTTTCTCATCCGATAGGTTCAGTGACGAACATATGTTTCATTGCAAAATGTAAATCATTTGCTACGAAATTGAAATATCGTCGCAAATTGTCCAGAATTTTGCTACCAAATTAATCAACCGTCACCAATTCAATAACTTTCCATACAATTAATTCTTTTTCTAAATTGATTAATTAAAAGTATATATTACAATCAAATTTGTTAACTAAATTTGTTTTACAGTTATACGATCAACATCATTAACATCAAGTATTGGAAAATATTAATATATAATGTTGATTACCATTTTCTAATATATTGGAAAAAATTTCTAATTATACATGCTATTATTATTATCTCTAATTAAAAACTATCTCTAACTTCGTAAACCTAAACATGTCTCATAGATGAAACATTTGCTATCTTCTTCAATGGGTTAAATTAATCTTGTAGCATGTTTTCTTGCCTACCTTTTATTTCTTATAAGTTAACATAATACTATTTCTATTCAAATAATACTTTGGTTTTTTTATACTTGGATAACTTTGTTTATAAGTTTGAATAGATATGTATAACTACCAGATATGAAATGAGTCCTTACTAACTCTCTCTCTCAATCTATTCAGACCTCTTTGTCCAAATATCCATTGGTACATTGTGTATAAAAGAAGTTTTACGCAATTTTTCAAAAAAATTTCATAAAATGATTAATAAAAAATATATGTAGGGTTGTTAACTTAATCAAATATTTTCAAATTATTTCTAATAAAATGTTATTGTTATTATTATCATATATGGTAATTAAGTTAACGTATTATCAAATTTTTCACTTAATCAAATTGAAAATGGTTTTTTTATACATTGAACAAATTGTACTATATTTCTTCCAACAAAATCTAAAACAACATCGTTTACCTTGACAAAAAACAATGTCATTTTATATTAGGTTTTTATCACTACCACTACGAACCTCTCTTCATTTTCGTGTGAGCCGTCAACATTCATCAACATTAACAATCCAATAACCATTGTCTCTTATGCTCATCTCATGTATTATGGTCATCACTGGCAAAGAAGCATCCTTAATTGTGTTGGTATTGTTCTTTATTTCTATTCTCAAACCCTCCATCTTGTACTGAGTTTTAATTATACCTTTAGGTGTCTATGGTCAGTTCTTTTTTCTACATTTGTTATATGGGTTGTGTTTCTGGTTATGATTCAAAGATGATTTATGGTTTTCCTCTGTTGGCTGTATAAAGGTTGACTTCCTTTTACGTCCTTTAACGCTTCTTTTAGCGCAACCTGCAAAATATTTAATGAAATGTCTGAAAGAGTGTTTAACTCTTTTTGTAATAATAGTAATATAACCCTATATAGATAATATTATATTTTTTGTACATCTAGAACATGGTCATCTGTAATAATCTACTCTAAATTTTAGATTTTAGATATGATATAAAAGGTAGGGTAAATGGATTACTTTTATTTTAATAAGGCTAACTTTTATGTCAATTGTCATCTTGATGTATAACTACTAAACTGTATTACTTTCACTTATCATTGAAAATTGTCATTGAACATAATGAATTTTATTGTAAACTCACTTATGCAAAATATAACTCTTAATATAATTCATCAAGGAATGTTGACGTGACAACTATTTTTCAATGGTGAAAATTCATTTTGTTAGGAGGAATGTGACAAAATTGTCCCTACGAACAAAAAACCAATGCAGAACAAATCCTCTCTTCATACACTAATAATCGTTTGCCCTCCATGACTGATTTTCTTCTTCAAGGTTTTTAGTATCATCTAAACTAAGTCACTTTCCTTACTATCTATATCTCATTTCTTATTCTGAAGATATTATACATGTAAATATTTGATTGTATATACTATATGTTGTGTTAAGCTTTCTTGGATCTTCAAGAGAACATAGATGGGAATGTAGGCAGCAGCGATGTCATGATGATCTGTAAAAGGATTAGAGAAATTGGTTGTTTTGGAAAATTCGTCGATTCCAATGACTATGTCTGGTCAATCAGGTACGCATGTGTTCCAATTTGGATTCCTTAAACAGTTTCACTAAACAACCTATCTAAGTTCTATATTGACTATGTTTTAGGTGAAACACATCAAACTAGCAGTTCATCTAATCAAGTTGTCTTCCATACTAGATTTGGGGACTCATTCACTATATCCTCTAGAAGTTTGGCTATAGAGAAGAAGTTATTGGAAGAGGGTGTCAACAACCCGGAACCTAAGGGAAGATCTTTCACTATTTCAATTAATTCCTTTGAATATGCAAGGGCCCTTCTTGGGAATCCAGATATAGGGAACTCATTTACCTTTACAGACTCTCATGTCACTTGAAATCTAATTAAATAATTATATCATTGTCATTTATCGATGGTATGAGCTGCAATCATCTTCAAAATTTATTTATTATTCTGTCTATAACAATTTTTGTACTAGTTATAGATAAGACTACGTACTATTATTGTTGTTTTATGTCTGTAAGAATTGTTAAACTTTTTATTAAAATCTTGTAGTAATGACCATATATCATTATAATATATTGATACCATTTCCATAATTTTTATATTTACTGTTATTAAATATTAATAATTAATATTACTTGTTAACTTAAATTTATTATATTTTTATCCTATTAAATTTATTTTTTTTGGTTCGAAAATATTTTAATGTGAAAAATATTTTTACTTTTCATATTTTAAATAACCTACCATGTGTTTTTCAACAATATGCTTTAAACATTGAAAACAACTTAACAAAAAAAAATATGTTAACTACGATAGATTATAAAATGTCATTACAAACAATCTTCCAAACATATATATTTTATTTTTTTGTGACGAAATATATAATCGTCACCGTATCCTATCATATAACGATGAATAAAATAAATAGTTGGCATAAAACAAAACAATCGGCGACGCTTAAGGAAGTGATCGCCCAATAGTGGTGACAAAAGACTCACATTGTCGCCAATAGGTACTATTCTACGACACTTTGTTTTAAAGTCACTCAATATTACGATTATAAGGCCTTTCTTCGATGATGTAGGTATTGCGTTGCTAATTGTTCCAACCATTGGTGACAGTAAGCCTTTTTAGTTGCTAATTGTTCTAATTATTCCCGATGCTCAACCTTTATCGATTTCCCTGACATTTCCCAACATTACCTCCATTTGTCCCGCAATATTTACGTTTAAATGACAAAAAAGCACAAAAGTCATTAAAAGAAGTTGTTATTACAATGTTATTGACCGATGGTTGTAAAATGTTTCCCCATTGCTGCCGTTGTCTTTTGTTTAACATCATAAAATCATTTACTTTGTGCGATAAAGTGTAAATTCATCACAAAATGGTAGATTTTGGTGTCATCTATGGATTCGTCTTCAAAGAAAAAATAGCCAATTCATCATTATATTGTAGTGAATGGAACAAATCAGTTTTAGAATAGGAAGCATACGTGTTGGAAATATTATGGTTGAGTTTTGTCTATTTGTCCTTTCCTTTTGCCTCAAGTTCTCTCTTTTCCCCTATTCATCCTTTGTTCGCTTTATAATGTTGCACTAGCTAACTAGCTAAAAATGTGAATAACAAGGCTAAACAATCATCCTGCTTTGTAACCCCATCATGTAAAAGTCACTTTTAGGACTTTTGTGCACTGTAAAATTTAAGAATTGGGTTGTTTTGGGCAACAGGTATAAGATTGGTGTTTAGGACAGCTATATCAACCTAACCTTTTCCTTAATTTTTCATCAAAACATAAAAGAAGCATGTAATATGCAGTAACTAGTGTTTGTAGGGGATGAAATTGGTGTTTCCAAATTAAAACACACGGCACCAAATCAACAGAGACTTAATCACCAAAATATTCATACTCCAAACTAGCCGACACAGAAACGTTGACAAGAACACAAATTCCCCTCCGATCACTCACTAGCCTAGCATTCCTAAATTTTGACTGACAATGATTATAGTGCGTAGAAAGGCACAAGAATAAAAATCTAAGCTAGGTTAAGCCATTTTTAGTTCAGCAAAAACTTGAGTTTGAGATTCCACCCATACTAAGGGCTTAGGCTCAGCACATTATGCCAAGTAGTTTAAGGATCAAACAGATATTTAAAAAAATATAAACTTAGCCAAAATTGGCGGTCTAGGATAGGCTAAAACT
This sequence comes from Erythroxylum alaternifolium, assembly GCA_027478495.1. NCBI lineage: Eukaryota > Viridiplantae > Streptophyta > Magnoliopsida > Malpighiales > Erythroxylaceae > Erythroxylum > Erythroxylum alaternifolium. The sequence goes on along the minus strand of JANIIA010000190.1, from coordinate 55,673,103 downwards.
CGACCCTTAATTAAGCCTCGATCTAAGTCCATGAATAGGTATAGTGGTTCTAATAGGTAGAGGTTAAAAGAATCACCGATGTGAATTAGTCTCTGGCCTATACTTTATTTTAAAAGGGGACTCAAATCTACCTTGGGTTGTATTTAGGGATGACAAATAGGCCATGACTTTTATAAACAAAATAACATTTTTGTATCTTTTAAGAAAACTCCAGTCGAGCTAGGGTCGAGTTGCCTCGGTCCTAGTCAAGCTCAGGTTCGAGCTTTATACTCTTCCTCAGGTCTGATCGGGCCTCAAGTTGGGCCTAGACCTGCCATCCCTAGTTGTATTCCAACCCCAGTTCTCAGGCCCTATAAACCTGAGAAGGATCAAATGTAAGATACTGTAATTGAATGCCATGTATGGTGATAATGATGATGTAAAAAGACATAGACCTTGACGATAAGCTTAATAAAGGATTTGGTTTAATGAGTTAAAGTACAGTGAAGAAAATGGGCTCTAATCAGTGTGAGTCAGTTATATATTGGGCCTATGATAGGAAGGCCCAATAAGGTTACTATAAATAGAAGTTAAGGTCTCAAGCTTCTTGCTTAAGCAAGTTTGTAGATGTTTAGTTTCTTTGACATGTTAAGAGGCCCATGCATTAAGAAAGACATAGAAAGACGTTAATGACATAAACGATATACAACTTTCACAAAGGTTAATCAAAAGTTTCAAGAGCTTGTTCATCGTGTCATAGATAGCAAAATAGGTATTTTTATGTATTTTCTTCATTAATACAAGTTCATGATTAATCATATATCCATTATTAAAGTTTGTGTTATAACTAACACATGGTGTCGGAGTCGTTCAATGATTGTATGAATTTGAATGGAGATTTTTGAATTTCTTCATGACAAAATTAATATGTTTTTGCATATATAAATTGCATCTTTCTTATTTGAATTGATGTTGAATAATCATTGCGTGGAAAAATAGGTCAAAAATAGACTTTGGTATGCTTTTTCAGCCAAAAAATCACTGAAAATGTAGTTGAAAATTGCCTTTTTTGACGACTAGAGGAATAAATGTGACTAAAGGAATAAATGTTGAAGAAGTTGTCACCTTCTTCTAGGACGTGCTAAGCATCTGCCGCATATGCTCTATGCACCTCAGACAACTGGTACATGAGGGAGCCAGGCATCACATCCACGCGCTAAAAGCGGCTGACAAGTCTACCCGTGATCGCTCTTATCGAACAAGCACCATTGAAAACGATGCACATCTGTGAGCGTGGTGTGCACATACTTTATGAATATAGAGGAACGTCAAGTATGACGTGTTCAGTAACACTTTTATAACCTCACATGCAACTACTTACATCAACGCACTACAAAACAAAAAAAACTCAAATTTTACAAAATTTACAAAATTGTCCCTTAAGTTTTTAGGTATGTTTTTAGGGGCCTATGAATTTATAAAGTGGCTTTTAAAATTTTTCTAGATTTATTACATTGGTAATAACTAAGGTTTAACTTTAGAAAAATGAAAAAAGGTTATTAAAGCCATAATTAAGTGAATTTTCATGCATTTGACTTGAAATAAAAGAGATACATATAGTTTTGGTATCTCATATGATGTATTTATTGTCCGATAGTACATGATTATCACTTTGATTAAGATTTTCCTTGTGATGAATTCTCAAATAAAGCTTGTTAATAATATATTCAACCCTAATATGGTATAGTGAGTTTATGCGTGAGGAAATTACAGTTATGAATGGCAAATTGTCACATATTATATGCCCATATTGAAGAATATGAGGATAATATACATGTGTGTCCCTTCTGCTTGTGGATCTATTTGGCTACTCATGGGAATGTAGTCACCACAGTGGCCTTTCAAGTTAGTATTTGAATTGTTCTGCTTGCATGTTTGGGGATGTCTCTCATCTTGTATTTCATTATTCTACCTACAGGTATTGGCCTTATCTGAGACTTTGAGATGTGCATAAAGGTATAACATGGAGGAAAGACATTGCTCAATTGATCTATTTGCCCACAGGTGGTAGAACCATAAAAGTTAATAAGGTGTACCCTGATCACTTTTATGTGGAGATCTTATATGCGTGTATTATGTATTTAACCCACATATGTTTCATGATATGTGTGATAAGATGTCAATATGTATACTATTTTATGACTTTTAGTATCGATGCTATCATACATTTTTGCTGATCATTAACATTATTAATTTTGTAGTCACCTTCTTTATTAATAATAACAGTGTCACAATTGAAACCCTCGCTGGTTACAATTTTAAGAAATGGATGCAAGATCTAGAATTTGCACTGGAGGTGGCAGATATAAACATGGTGATAGTCAAGGATAAGCTATATGTACTTACCTTTATCAACTAAGAGGTTGAGAGAGCAATATATGCAGCATGAAAAAGGTCAAATAGGATGTGTTATTTGAACATAAAGAGATCTATTCCAGACCATCTGTTAAGTGGACTTTCATAAATAAACATTGAAAGGGATTTCCTTAATAACATCTCACAGAGATATAAGGTATCTTCTAATGTTGAAATAGTTACCTTATTAAAGGATTTGCATTCTATGAGATATACAGGAGTAGGGCTAGTGAGGGAGTACATCATTAGGATAGTCCACCTTCATAATAAGTTGAAGGCATTAAATATTTATATTCCTGATGCTTGTATAGTTCACCAAGCTCTGAATACACTTCCATCAAAGTTTGGTATTATGGTTACCATGTACAATTATCAGGATGAAGCTTAGGACATAAATGCCTTGATTACCTATTGTGTTACTGAAGAAGAGAAGCTGAATAATACAACTCATACAACCTTATTAGTAACTAAGGGGAAGACAAATAAGGTAAAGTCTCATAAGTTTAAAGGTAAGAAATCTAAATTTCCTCCACATGTAGATGTTAGTCAATCTAGTGTTGCTAAAGGTCCTGGGGATATTGTAAATGGTATGAGGTGTTTCTTCTATAAGAAGAAGGGACATAAGAAGCTAAAATGTCAAAAGTATAAATCATAGAAAGAAATGATATAGCTATCAGGTAACTCCTTGTCTTATATGATCCACAAGTGTAATCTTATTATAGCCATAGCAAGTTCTTGGTGGCTAGATAGTGGAGCCTTTAATCATACTGCTTCGACAATGTAAAGATTCATATAAAAGAGAAATCTAAATAAGGAGGATGAAAAAATAATGGTGGGCAATATCGAAGAAGTTGATGTAATCACAGGGGATGTTTTTTTGAACCTTAATATAGGGTTCAATTTTATATTAAATAACACGTTTTATATACCAACTTTTAGATAGAATTTGATCTCTGTATATGTTTTGGATAAAGAAGGTTATAGTTTTGTCATTGAAACTCCAGTTGTAAAGACATCTTTCAATATAAAAAATATTGGTAACACCTTCTTGTGATATGACTTATATAGAATGTGTCTTCCCCTAATGAGATTTATGGTTCTTCATATATTGCCAAACAAGTCACTAGAAAGAGAACCCTAATAAAAGAGAAGTCAACATATTATGGCATAAAAGATTATGTCATATTTTCAGAGATAGAGTTAAGAGATTGGTTAAATGATAACATTCTCCTAACTCTAGATTATGATAATCTGGAAACATATGTTGACTATTGTAAGGGTAATTTTACCAAAATAAAGCAACTGATGCTTCTGGCTTATTAGAACTCATACATACAGATATATATGAACCTTATAAAATTACACTATGTAATTTACGATATTTTAAACATTTATTAATGATTGTTTCTGTTATGGATATGTGTTCCTACTTAAAGACAATTTTTAAGTTCTTGAGAAATTAAAGATCTTTAAGGTTATATAGTTGAGAACCAATTGGGACCATCCATTAAAAGTATCAGATCTAATCATGGAGGTGAAAATTATGACAGACATGGGATTTTAGGATAAGAAAAAGGTCTATTTGTAAAATATGTATATTAATATGGAATAGTGACTCAGTTCACCATGTTAGGTAGTTCTGAGCAAAACTGTGTGGCCGAAAGGCAAAGTCGCACCTTGAAGGACATAATGAGGTCAATGCAAAGCAGGACTAATTTACCTAATTACCTTTAGGGTGAAGTTATAAAGATTGCCTTATATATACTAAATAAAGTCCCAAGCAAATCAATTTCAAAGATGTCTTTTGAAATTTGGAAGGGGTGGGAGCCTAGCCTCACTCATTTTTGTGTATAGAGATGCCCTACTGAGATACATTTGTATAATTCTTATGAAGATAAGTTACATTCTTGTTCCACTAATTATTGTTTTGTTTGATATCTAACCAGTCTAAAGGATACAAATTTTATTATACATATCGAGGATCTATATAGCTAAATCACAAATAACTAAGTTTCTAAAGCATAATGTTTACGATGATGGTGGTCCTTCTTATCGTGATCAGAGTGCCAGGTCTCAATACCATACTAGTATAGGGACAAGAACCCATACATGTACAAACTAAGGTTTAGATTTGGCAATTAGGCCTAGGCCCTACCTAGCCCAAAGTTAGCAGGCCAGGTTCAAGTTAACGGGGCCTCAGATAGGGCTCTGGGCTAAGCTTCCCATGCTCAGCTCAAGTTCAAGCCCAAGTCGCCCTTGAACAAGCCCATTACAATCCCTACTAAAGTTTTTGAGGTACAAGAGCATATTGAATCGATTCAATTAAGAAGATCCACTAAAGTGAGAAGACCTACTATCTCATTTAATTATATAGTCTCTTTAGGTTAATAAGACCATATTAGACATACAGTAGATCCAGTTACTTTTATAAAAGTTATTTTTGGACCTCATTAAGATTTGTGGTGAGATGCAATGAGGGATGAGATGCAATCCAAGAAGTATAATAAGTGCAATCCAAGAAGCATAATAAGATATGGGAGCTTATGGATTTAACTCATAATTGTAAACCTATTAGCTGTAAATAGATTTATAAGACCAAAAAGGACTCTCAAGGTAAATTAGAGCGCTTTAAAGGTAATTAAGCAGAATTACAATCAATCAATCACCATTTAACACATAATCACTTAAGGCACATTTCACACTT
>JANIIA010000190.1:55656399-55667905 GCA_027478495.1 Erythroxylum alaternifolium | reverse complement strand
CTAATGCCTTCTAACTCCTTAACTTAACTCTAACTCTTTCTTTTAATCTATGCAACCACATGAAATTCATAATATATCTAATTAAACTCCAAAAATTGCTAATTCATGAATTCTAACTTATATTCACGCTTGCTAATTCAACAAAATAAATTTTAAGAAAAATTTGGGGTCCAACATTAAGTAAAGTTCCTAAATCTTTTGATTGAAGATTAAATTTGTGAAATACTGATATTTCTAAGACTGTTGTCGTCTGAGGGGTGTTTTCACGAACTTACATGGTCATAAACAAGAGCGCGTACGTGACCGTGTAAATGACTATGAGGACATACACGATCATATACACATCCGTGTTTATGACTGTGTAAGTATGATTAAGTGACATGCATGTATGTGGTCGTGTAAGTATGGAAAAAATTTACAGTGACTTACACGATCACATACACACCTATTTATATAACCATGTAAATTCTCAAAAACACACACACGCTCATCTATGTTATGTGACATGATCTTAGTGACTTACATGAGCATGTATGTGACCATGTAAGTCACTGACAAAGTGATAATTGATAAGCTTTAAATCTATGAGTATGATTTTTTCTCCTATTTTCTCTTATGCTTATGCATTATTAATTATGATTATGAAAACATATAAATATGTGTGTTAATTATTTTACATGGATGAGCATATTCTTTCAATGGAGAGTTATAATATGGTACTAAAGAACAATTATCTAGCCAAAATGTTCCTACATCACCACTTCTCACACTCTATTTTACTCCTCTCAAGAGCGTATCTCGAGTTTGTAGTATTTTCTTCCAGAGAATGAAATATGATTTAATTGGAGAACAATTTAGGAAGTTGCCTTTGCCAACATACTAACAAAACCTATTTCCACCTACTGTTGTCCAGTTTTAGAAGACTACAAGCTATTAAAATGGGTAAGGTTGTTCTACTTTTCTTATTCACAAAACCCAAATATATACAACTTATTGCAACAGTAAAAGCTAAAACTAAGCATGAAGTTGTGCCATGGACATGGAAAGAATAAGTTAGTCAAATATACTATATACAACAAAAGATATACAAGATATGTATAGCTACATGTACAGCTAATACTTCCCCTCAAGCTAGAGCATGTAGATTTAAAATGCCCAACTTGTTTTGTAAGTTGGAAAACTAATCTTTGCTTAAGGATTTAGTAAGAATATCGGCAACTTGATCATGAGTTGAGATAGGATGAAGTTGGATGATCCATTGTTGAAGTTTCTCACGAATGATTTGGAAATCTATTTCAATATGTTTTGTCCGTTCGTGGAAGATGGGGTTAGCAGCAATGTGTCGAGCAGCTTGGTTATCATAGTAAAAAATGGTAGGAGTAAGGGAAGTAAGACTAAGATCTTGAAGCAATGTGTTAAGCTATACAATTTTACGAGTGGTCGTAGCCATAGAGCAATATTTAGCTTCAACAGATGAGTGAGAAACAGTGGGCTACTTTTTACTTCTCCATGAGATTGGACTAGACTTGAGAAAAATATAAAAGCCTGTAGTGGAACACCTCGTCATTGGACAACTAGCTCAATTTGAATCACTGTAAGTTGATAGTTGTAATGAACTTTTGGATGATAATAAAATCCCTTGGCCTGGACTTTTTTTTAGGTGAGGCTTGCAAGGTTGGTGCATGAATTGACTTAGAATATTGACAGTGAAAGTGATATCTGGTCTTGTAATAGTGAGATAAATGAGTCGACCAACAATAAGTAGTTGATAGAGAGAAGGATCAGTAAGCAAGGCACCGTTGTTGTTATCAAGTTTGCGGTGTTGCTCCATGGGAGTTTCAACTATGTGAGAACCAGTAAGACTAGTGTCATGAAGTAGATCTAGCACATATTTTCGTTGGCTTAGATAAATTCCTTCAAGCGAGCGGACGACTTCAATCCCAAGAAAATACTTGAAAGGTCCTAAATCTTTGATACGAAACTTACTGAAAAGGAAATTCTTAACATTAAGAATAGTTTGATAATGATTACCTGTAATTACAATATCATAACATAGACTAAAATAAAAACGAATAAAGAACCATTTTGTAAGATAAAAAGAGAATGATCAGCATGAGATTGGGTAAAACCAATAGATAATAATGCATAAGAGAATTTTGCAAACTAGTTGCGAGATACTTGCTTTAAGCCACTGAGGGATTTGTTGAGTTTGCAAACTAGATCTTTCTCTTTCTTTCTTTTAAGGAAGGCTGGGTGGTTGGAGCATATAGACATCCTCATGTAAATCACCATGTAAAAAGACACTTTGTATGTCAAACTAATGTAATGGCCAATGCTTTATGGCAGCAACGGCTAACAAGGTTCGAACAATTACTAATTTGGCGACAGGGGGCAAAAGTTTCACGGTAATTGATGCCTTCATTTTGGGTGCGTGTATCCTTTTCCAACTAATCGCACTTTATAGCGTTCAATGCTTCTATCAGAATGTCGCTTTATCTTTTAGACCCATTTGCAGCTGATTGGTTTTTGATGAGATGTTAAGGGAACAAGAGACCAAGTGTTAGCATTTTCTAATGCATCAAGTTCAGCGTTCACCGCATTTCGCCATCTTGATTCTGAATGGCCATCAAGTCCACAATAATCGCGGATGTAGCGATGGAGTCATTCTTTTGCACATGATTGGCTTGGTTCTTTGTATTTCAAATATTCGTGGAGCATGTTTTTGTGAAAATCTTTCATGGAGATCAATCCAAACTTCTTGGGCAGTCTTCAAATAGATGACACTGTTAGCTATTTCTCTTATTACGGCATTGAGAATCCATGAAAGTATCATGTTGTTGCAGCGATTCCAATGGGAAAAGAGATGAGAGTTGGCAGGTAGTTTGCTAATTGTGCCATTGACAAACCCGAGTTTATTCTTTGCTTCTAAGGCCATAGTGATTGCTCTACACCAGGTGGGATAATTATCCCCATTCAATCGCCGGGTAACCAACATTAGCTCCTGGATTGTCAGAGTGATGTATGTAGTATGGTGAGGATGGATCAAGTTCGGTAGTAACGGATACGTCGGTGTTAACACTATTGATGATAGAATTTTCTGAATTGTTCATGGTTGAGATGGAGAAATAATTCAAGAGGATAGTCTGTTATAAAAAAAACCAGATACGTGATGGAGCGAGACGGAGGAGAATGGATGACACCACTATCTCGAGACTGGTGCAGTGGGGGGTCGGCAAATACTTTCTCTGCAGAATGAAGGGTCTATATTGCCAAAGATTCTAGCAGTCGGGGCCTGATTTGGTGGTAAAACTAAGCTATTTGGGTTTGAATGACGACAAGGAAACGAGTTTTTATCGGTAAATAGATGGACTGGGCAATTGAGTGATTAGTGGGAAGTGCAAGACTTTGTATCGTAGCTGGAAAAGCAAAGAAAAAAGAAAACAAGACCAAAGCAATAGCTGAAGGACAAGAGCTGTTGTTAGTAGATGAGCTGCAGAGAGTGGACCAAAAGTTAAATGGGTAAGGTTGTTCTACTTTATATATACAACTTGTTGCAACGGTAGCCTGAAGTTGTGCTATGGACATGGAAAGAATAAGTTAGTCAAATATACTATATACAACAAAAGACATGCAGGATATGTACAGCTAATGCAAGCTAACTTCATGACGAAGGCTTGGATCATAATGGTTGTGCTCCTAAATCCTAAACCTCCTTCCCTTTCTTGCCTGCATACTGTTCTCCAAGGAATCAGGTGCAATTTTCTGTTTGTCTTGGTACCTCCCTATAGAAATTGGTGCATTTCTTGATCCAGCTTATCACAGATTAATAGTTGAAAGGGTTGATTTAATAAGGGTCTCTTTCGTGGCCAGAGATATATCTTTTACCTTTCAATTTGCAAATTGACGTGGGAAAGTTTTGATTCTGCTCACCATCAACTTAGAGATAATTTTGACAGCAACATTGATAGGCCGCAGATCTCTGATCATCATTGGTTGGGAAATCTTGGGAATTAACGCAATTAAAGTGTAGTTTAAGAGGCTTAGAAATGACCCGATTTCAAAAGCTGATTCCACCATCTTTACTGTTCTACACCCCTACCACTTCCCAATTTTTCTGGTAGAAAATGGGATTCAAGCCATCCGATCCTGAGGACTTCAACGACCTCATGCTTTTGACTACACTAACACTTTTTCCTCCGTAACTAGGTTAGATAATCGCAAAATGCTCTCTAGAGGGAGCTACCGAGCTAGGAAAAATCTCGACATACAGCTAGAATTCACATTAGTCTGCTCCACTTTATACAGTTGTTTGAAGTGCTCTTGTATTTCTTGTTTAAGAAGGCCACATTCTAGTATAATCCCGTTCTTTTGGAGTGATTTGATTGAGTTATGCTTCTGCAGATAATAGTTGCAAGGTGGAAGAAGTTTGTATTTCTATCACCCGACTCAATCCAGTCTTCCTCAGGTCTCTGAAACCAGTACAATTCTTCCTGCTCTAAGATGAGACTTGTTTCTATTCCACCCAGAAACAACCCTTTCTACCTGTTTCAGGACCACCGTTGTTGTATATGGAGATCCATACATATCCTATCTTTTTGAAACTGATGTCTTGAAAACTCATTCTCATCTTGCGGTAAATACGACGCCGTACTTTGCCCCATGATATGCATGTTCAGGCCGTTCTTTGTTCAAAGCCTGCTTCTCGTTTGGGCTCTAGATTGAATGTAATGGACTCGACAGGGTATTAGATTTTATACAAACTTCCATTTCTATGTAGCTTGTCCCCTTACCTCTAAAGCAAGGTTTTAAAATTGCGAACTGTAAATTGCATCAATTCTGAATCAGTCCAACACTGCAACAAATTACGATCACTACAATCACCATATTGCAATCTCATTTTTGTCTATCTAAAGTAAGAAAGTGAAGTCCACATTTATTATTCCAACCTAATAAATCTGAATCTAAATCCTTAAATTCGAGTTGGATCGGATCGAACATAGGTCCAACTGCTATCCCGAGTCGAATAGGGCCAATTTTGTCATTGCAACCCGAAGATAGAGTTAGTAAGGCCACCGAGTTGGGCAGTTGGAGTTCCCTTGTCTGAGTCTTCAGACCAAACAAAATATACTAATGTCGGCCAATAGTTACTACCATTCTGTACAGATTATTGCAAACACTGATACCTTACAAGCTTATCTGTCTGAGAAACTACAGTTTCGGTCTGGCAGGTCACTGTCGTTGCCATTTTAAAAACTTAGCGACAGTCACCAATTTGTTATATATGAAGAAGCTTTTGATTGTAAAGAGAATCTATGACATCATTCTCATATTGTTTATACTTTATAGAGACAAAGTTCCAATAATGTATTAGTATTACTATTAAGTATTAGTATTATTATGAGAGTATGGGGCTCAAACTAGAGGTTTATGGTGATTATGGTCTATGATTGCAATTACAAAACTAGTTTTGGTTTAACTGAATCACCTTTTTATACTCTTGTCTCCGAACAAATGTGAAGAGAATCATAGTATATATAATGAGGTAATGCAAAGAGATGTAGTCTAGTCATGGTCAGTTAACTAATAATAATAAATAAATAATATAGAAAAATACTATTATTAATTTAATAACTCGATAATAATTAATTATCTTGAATACGAAAGCCATAACCTAAAGCAGAACAAGCCATGCGATAAGGTGTTCAAAATAAATTTTAAAAAAAAGCAAATTCATCGGTCCCAGCAAATTAATTAGTATAATTAAAAAATGATTATGAGCTTATTCCATTCTTTAGAACAGACGGACTGATGCCGTAACCTAACACCTTTTCGCTCATATATTTGACTTCCAGCTTAGATTCCTACTTATAGAAGGCATCTTTAAGTCGTTCACGACTAATCTTTGCTAACGGCTACATATATTAGGGAGGTTTATCATACAACTTCACCTAAATCAGAAGAGCCCCTGACCAACTCATCTATACCCTAAAGTTTTAGACGTAGCTTAATTACATTAATTTTCATTTTATGAACTTGTGTATTGATAAAATGTGATTAGATATTTGTTTTGGGTTAATTTTAATATTTAATTGATAAATTTGATATTTATTTTATTATAAATATAGATTTGACTAATTGGATTCCAAACATCTAATTAGAGTATAATTTATCAAAACTACAAATTTTTTAAGGATAAAGTAAAAAAATCTCAAATTATTAATAAGATAAAGGTGACAGATTTATTGTAAAAAGTTTACTTAATTAGAAATTTTAATTTGTATATGTTTTGTATAGAGAATTTAATTTGTTCCGATTAATATTTCTACGGTACTATTTTCAAAAAAGGGAGAACGAATTTTTCTCAATTCTTTTTTCTATTTTAGCTTAAAAAGAAAACTACGAGCAGCTAAATATGAATTTTATGATTTAAGAGGAATTAAAAATTTTGTTTGTAATTTTGAGAGATTTTATTGTAAAAATAAATTCTATTTTAATTCAAATATTTATTTTTCTTTTTATTTTACAAGTAATTAATATTGATTAATTTGATAAACTAATTTAATATTAATTATTTTATTGTAATTTATGAATTCAGTAATTTTTAATTTTCATAAATAATAGGTATAAATAGTAAATAAGTTATTTTATTTATATATTTGCGTATTTTACATATAACTTCACTTTCTTTACATGAGCTAGCTCTTAAGGCAATGGAGCATGAACTACTGCTTTTTCTTGCATGCCTAAACTGGGGGTAGACAAGACGTGCCAATGAAAAATCTTTGGCACACCCTGTTTCCTTGTAAACCGGAAGGAAAGTGAGGAACCGTGCACATGAGCAAGTTGGTGTTGGTCTATCAAAATAATTTTAGTTAACAAAAACTGAAATCAAAAGGTAGCCGCTTATAAGCCCTATCAGAGGACTCGAAAAAACATACACTGCTACCGGTAGTCCTACTGCATGACGTGCTAGATAATCAGCTACTGTATTAGCTTCACCGAATACATGTTCCACCCGGTCCTCATCGCACTGACTGAAAAATTGATGACGCTCACGAATCAAAGGCCAAACCCCGCGGGGAAGGGCTTCAAATCCTCTGTTCTATTTTTCATGTACCTACTTTGTTTTATTTAATCTCAACCATTTATTTATATGAGACTCACATAAATAAATGATTGAAATTAAATAGAATAGAATAGGTACATAAAAAATTAGACAGAGGATTTCATCTCGCGGGAAAGTGCACGCATTGTTAAAAGCTGCCAAATCTAAACTTAGTCAAATTAAACTTGATACATCAATTTTAAATCGGAAAAGAAATAATTTGTCTATCTCATAGACTCGTACAGATATGGGGGCAAGAGGAGCAATATCCAAGACTTGGATTAAAGTTTTGGTAAGAAAAATATACAACAACGTGGCTTACGGAATGAAAAATTCTTCGATCTCTGTGCTGTTCTACACTTATACCTGATGACTGATGAGGCCTCGGGCATTTTTCTAGGTCTAAGCGATAAATGTTTGAAAGTTGAAGATAAGGCCTTCAAGCACTTGCCCTATCTACCCTTCTGCGGTTCCACCCACCCCCGGTCCTAAATGATTCCCAATTAGTCAAATGTAGTAGAAAATCATAGATGTTGCATTTTAGGTTGCACTTTCAAAGAATAGCCTCTAGTATTAGTATTAGATGTTCTAAGTTCCAACGCCTAGATTGACTCCTTAATTTTTGCTAAACATATACTTAAAATCTCGTGTTGAACAATATGAGTGGTTTTAACTTTAGATACTACTATTAATCAAGTGCAAGTTTCAATCCCTAGATTAATTTCCTTAAAATTGTTGGCTAAAATACATAATACATTTGACGCCTCTGTGTTTTATTAATTGGTATATTATGCTATCCACTTTTTAAGAGTGGTCGAGTTGATAGAATAGGAGGTATAGGATTAAAAGATTTTGTGTTCGAATCTTCCTACCTATGCTCTCTTGATCAAGCCTGTCGTATAAGACTTGCCTAGTGCAGAATACCCGATTGGCATAAAATACAGGCTATTGCATCAATATTCAATCTAGAGGTTTACTCAGTGCGCATCCAAATAATAGTAGCTGCAGGTTCCTCCGTTTCAAAAAAATATTTTGCCCTTTTCTATTTTAAAAAGAACTTATTACCCTCATTGATCACTAGTCAAAGGAGCAAAAAATTTAAAAAGATTTTTTTACTCCTGTATTATGATGACATCACTACAATGGTACATGCATTTTTAGATAAAAAAAATTTAGTCTTTTGTTGACTAAAATACATTAAATTTTTTATTTTTTGCTTGGTTTTATTATGCCCTCTATTTTAAAAATAAAAATTATTTGAAGCATGAATTACATTTTGATCATTAATAATTAAAAAATACTAAAAATATCATTGTCTTCACAATTATGACCGTTCATTTATGGAAAATTTAAAAAATGAAAATTTATTTATAAAACAAAATTAAAAAAACCATAGTAGTTTTGGCATCACTCAATTTTTTAGGTATTGACAGTAGAATAGAGATAACAATAAAAAGTAATAGAAAAAAAAGTCTTTTTAAATTTTAAATTCCTTTAATTTGTGGTCAAATGAGGTAATAAATTTATTTTTAAAATAGAGGGGGCATAATGTTCCAAGAGGTAAAACATACATGAGGATTAAATGTATTTTTGCCGAAATTTTTTAATAATAACAATAGAAATTTCGCTAAGATGTGAGGTTCAGAAAGATTTAAAAATACGTAATTTATCTCTATTTTATAAAGAGGTATTTTTTATATAGATTTAAGAAAAAAAATTTGAAAAAAAATTGAAGAAAATAAAAGTAAAAATATAAACAAATAATTGCATAAAACTAAAAAAATTCAAAGAAATAAAAATTTCTAATGATACACTTAAAATCTCCTATTAAAAAAAAATACAAGTGATTTTAATTTTAGTTTTATTATTAATCAATTATTAGCCTCGTAATTAATTAAAAATAAAGTTGTGTATTGTTAGATCTCTTCAGATCTCGTATATTAATAAATCTTTAACTGAATTACTGAATTATTGTTGCTGTTATTAATTAATTATTAATCTATTTAAAATATATAATTAATAAATATTATATAATGAGAACTAGATTTTTGGTCAAAATATAAATGCTAAACAGAATTTGGAAATTGTGCTAAACATTATATCAGTTCCCATTTAATAAAAATTGTCCCAATTCTACAATCCTTTTGATGGTTAATAAATGTTTCTGTTCTCAAAATCAGCAGCAGTATGTTAATTTTAGATTCCAAGGTTACACATCCCAAATCATTGGCATTCAATCTTTGATCGACGCAGGTCAAATGCTGCCCTGCAGTGACTAAATTACCACAATGCCCTTCCAACCACATTGAAGAGATTCTTCCAAGGTGAAGGGCAATATAGTCAACCTGGCAGTTTCAGTACCAACGTCGCTTTCTTTGCCGTGGAAGGACTTTTCCGTCATTTTCCGTTGAGGACCACAGATGGACCGATGTCTCTTCCTCGCGCCCACCTGACACACTGTCAGGCTTTTCTGATTCAGAATTTCGTTCGCGGTCTGATCTCAGAAGTCAGAACATAAACAACGTGATTTTGACTACAGGTGGAGGGCAAATTCGTAAAAGGACAGATTAAGAAACGTCGATCTCGTGTCTTGTCTTTGACAAGTTTCATTATCACCGAAACAATTATTACCTTCAAATAATTGTAAATCATTTTGCTTTGCCTTCCCTTTTTTTTAATTACTTTTTTAGTTTTTTTTTTTACAAAAGAACTAATTTATTTAAATTAATTTTGAAATAATTATTATATTTTACCTCATTGCATGGTAAGGGATGGAGCATCGAATTCCTTTGCACTTTAAAATTATAGATACTATTAAAGGGATAATAAATTAAATAATGTTTAATTTTAAAATTTTTAAATTTAGTATTAAACTTTTAAAAAATTTTAATTTAGTGATTAATCTTTTAAATTGGATAAATTAAGTTAAAAAATTATTTTTACTGATGTGGGATATTTAATAAATACTACATATATTTATATCTAATAACCATATCAACAAAAACAACGTTATGATTTGAATTATATAAATTTTAAAAGGGTTAGTTACTAAATTAAAATTGGTCAGTTTAAGGTTTTTAAAAAACAATCCTTGAATTTTGGTGCCAACAGAGAGAAAGGGTTAGCGTACTCGACCAATATACCTAAAACTTAAACTACAGTTGATCTTTGTTTGTCTTTGGTCTTTGATAAGGTCTGTTTAATTAGTACATCACGTACTTCTAAATTTTGGTGCCTTTTTCACATTTTTTAGAGTATATGACATTCAAAAACTCAAATGTAGGATTTATTTTTGAAAAAATAAGATATTTAAATGAAAAAAGGTACATTTTATCTTCAAAAGATAGGTAGCATCTTTGACCATAACATCAACTCTACCGACTATTTACTTCTCAATTTTTGTTTTTCCTTACATCTTTTTCGATTTTGAAATTTTGCCGCACAAAAGAAGATTACCCTCTTCCAAAGGATCCAAGGCTAAGTTTGATGTGCCACCATTCGCATAATTAGCCACAAATCTATTAAGAGTTTGGTTGTTAACTATAGGATGAGTAAGGCAACGAGAAGAATGATGTGGGATTGTTCACTAAGATTTGTCTTCTTGGAGGTTCATTGGATTGTGTCATCGAAATGAACCATCATCATAACAGTGTTAAGAAAGATGTATTTCGAATATATAAATATATATGTATTTCGTACAATTATTGAAAAAATATAAATTATTATACGGACAAAGGTGTCAGGATGATTGTTGCAAACAATGAAAAGGCGACAGGAAGTCTGCAAAGTGCAAACCATTAATATTTATTCTTTTATTCTTTTACTAGATAAAAAATATTAAGAAAGTTTGAAGTACGAACACCAAAAAAACAAAAAGAAAACCATGTCCGTTAATTAGATACTTTTTGTGTAATAATGGGAAAAAGGGAGAAAAAAGAAAAAAGATTAAAGGTTTATTTTAATTTGATATTTTCATATTATTATTTACTCTATCGTATTTTACTAACTTTTTGTTTAAAATAAAACACCAATATTTAGTATTAATTTCGCTGATACGTAAATTTAGAGAGGTATAATAATACGTAGCCTTATTTTTAATTAATAAAAAGTATAAAAGATAAGGGATCAGGTCAGGCAGGGCTTGACGAGCCAAGGGAGGTCTGTATATACATATTTTAAAAGTTAACAAAAGTGAAATAATAGAATAATATAAGAGTAAATAATAATTAGAAACAACATAGAACTTCCTTATATTGAACCAAAGACGTTTTTCATGATAACGAGGAGTGACCTAATGGCTTCAACTCCTCACTTAAGGCTCTCTTTTAAAAGGAGGTCTTGAGTTCGAGTCACGCTAAAGGAGGAGAAATAGGAATTTGTCCTATTGATGATCCTCTAGCC
>JANIIA010000190.1:55641872-55655336 GCA_027478495.1 Erythroxylum alaternifolium | reverse complement strand
GGGCTGCTGGGAACCTGATGTTGAGTAGGGGGGCCATCAATCAATCAACAGTTGACCAATCAAGTATGTAACGACTCCTTGTGTGCAGAAATGTACAGGCTACGTAGGAACCTGAGGAATCTTGGGGTTCCAGATTTACATCTTCTAGGATTCTTTGAGTAGGATCTTAGAGGCTTAGGATTAGTCCGGCTAAAACTGGGATACCTAATGTAATAAAAAAAAAAAAGACGTTTTTCATTTACAAATCTTAGGGATGGTGATACGGTCAAATGTAAAGTAATGTTCCGAGTCTTAGACAGGCGTTATCCTAAATAATTAAAGAACCATCTTCAGATCCCTTTCTTTGATGTGTATATAATTATCCTAATTGGTCTCTTTAATGATGAAGTCTTTGGAAGTAAGCATGTCTCTATATCTGTAATAGTAAAGCTACAATGATGAAATCAAACTACGTAGGACAAACTAGAGCCTACTTGCCTTGTGCCAACACATCTTCAAAGTCCTCTTGGTTTTGGCATCTTTTGATTGGTTATAAGCCTAAACCCTTTTTATTCCACCTCAATATCAGTCCATTTAATGTGTCATTGGATGAATTGGTACAACTTTTTTACAAATTAAGAATAATATTGGTGTTATAAAACTTCTTTAAATCCTATATTTCAGCTCGATTTTTACTAAATAGTAGTTATTGTTGAATAAAATTTATGTTCCTAAATTATATGTTCATGATAACTCTTTTTTGTTTTTTAGTACGGGAGAAACTCCTTTTGGAGAGGCCAGCAAGCAACACCTCTCGTGCAATGGGAGGATCTAACGAGTAACACCTTCAACAAGAGGGTCCAACGAGTAACGCCCTCAGTAGAGGGCCCAACGAGTAACACCTCCAGCAGATAAAACTCCTGACTATCCCAAGCTCTTACGAGAGCTGTAACAATACAGTAGAGAATTAAATCTGAGACTTAGCGCATGTCAAGTCTCGTTCTTAACCATCTGGTCACAACCTTCGAAGGTGTTCATGATAACTCATTAAACAAAATTAAATAAAAATTAAACAAAATAATGGATACAAATATTTGACCTAAAATTTAAAATTTTAATCAATTTTTTGAAAATTTTAGTCGATAAATTAAATTAAATTAGGTTAAATTTAAATAATAAATCTTAAACTAGTTCAAAATTATTCAAATTTAAAGCTTTACAGAATCTAAATTTGATTTGATCTATTACCAATACTAATTAGATGATTGGATTATTAGACAGCATACCTTTTTGAAAATTAATAGAGAATCAACCAATAATAGAGGAAAAGATTGATTGTTCTACTTTCCTTCATATCCCTTCCCTTGTTTGACCAATTTTGAGAATAAGAACTCCATATGGATTTGCCTCCACTATTTATGGAACAATAAGAGTACAAAACGACAATAAATGAAACCATACTATTACAAGTATTTAAATCTCTAAACTTCACCGCACTACGCAGTTACGCCTTCTTCTCCACACTCACTCCCTTCCTCCGCCACTCAACGGCGCCGTCTGACCCGCGAAAAGAAAATGCGGCTACTCCTCCTTCTCCTACTGCTGCACCTCCATTCCTCCGCCGCACGCACCGTGTCGGAGTTCGAAGCCCTCCTCTCTGTAAAATCATCCATTTCCGACGACCCTCAGTCGGTGCTAGCCTCCTGGAACTCGTCCACTTCCTTTTGCTCCTGGACCGGAGTCACGTGCGACCCTTCAGCTCTTCACGTGACCTCACTCAACCTCACCGGTTTAAAACTCTACGGCACTCTCTCCGTCGACGTGGCTCACCTCCGTTATCTTCAAAACCTCTCTCTGGGTTCCAACCAGTTCTCTGGTCCTATCCCTCCTCAGCTCTCTGCCGTTTCTGGTCTTCGCGTGCTTAATCTCTCAAACAACGTGTTCAATGGTTCGTTTCCTACTGAGCTCTCTGCGCTCAAGAAACTGCAGGTGTTGGACTTGTATAACAACAATATGACAGGGGACTTGCCGTTAACTGTCACCGAAATGTCCAGTCTCCGTCATTTGCATCTCGGAGGGAACTTTTTTGCCGGTGTAATCCCACCGGAGTATGGTAAATGGGAATTTCTAGAATATTTAGCCGTTTCTGGTAACGCGTTGGTAGGCCGTATTCCGCCGGAAATCGGTAACTTGAAGAAGTTGCAGCAACTCTATATTGGGTATTTCAACACCTACGAAGGTGGGTTGCCTCCGGAGATCGGGAACTTGTCGGAGTTGGTGCGAGTCGACGCTGCAAATTGTGGGTTAACCGGAGAGATACCGCCGGAGATTGGGAAGTTGCAGAAGCTTGACACTTTGTTTCTTCAAGTGAATTCTCTTTCTGGTTCGTTAACTCCGGAGCTTGGTGACTTGAACAGCTTAAAGTCCATGGATTTGTCGAACAACATGCTTACAGGGGAGATTCCGACTAGCTTTGCTCGGCTAAAGAACTTAACTTTGTTGAATCTTTTCAGAAACAAACTTCACGGAGCGATTCCTGAGTTCATCGGTGACTTGCCGGAGCTTCAGGTGTTGCAGTTGTGGGACAACAACTTCACTGGAAGTATTCCACAAGGGTTGGGTACAAATGGTAATCTTGAGATCTTAGATCTCTCATCAAACAAGCTAACTGGAACTTTGCCTCCTAATTTGTGCTTTGGCAATCGATTACAGACATTGATTACTCTTAGCAACTTCTTGTTTGGTCCGATACCGGAGTCACTTGGTAAATGCGAGTCCTTGAACCGGATTCGAATGGGAGAGAATTTTCTCAACGGCTCGATACCGAAAGGGCTATTCGGGTTACCGAAATTGACCCAAGTTGAGCTGCAAGGCAATCTTCTGGCCGGAGAATTCCCTGTAGCTGATACTGTTGCAATGGAACTCGGTCAGATTACTCTTTCCAATAATCAGCTATATGGGTCATTGCCTCCTAACATCGGCAATTTCAGCGGAGTTCAAACATTGTTGCTCGATGGGAACAAGTTCACTGGCCGAATACCAGCCGAGATTGGAAGATTACAACAACTTTCAAAAATGGACTTTAGCCACAACAAGTTTTCGGGTCCTATTGCGCCGGAGATTAGCCAGTGCAAGCTGTTAACCTTTGTTGATCTTAGTAGGAATGACCTTTCCGGTGGGATTCCTACTGAAATTACCGGTATGAGGATCTTGAATTATCTCAATCTGTCAAGAAACCATCTTGTTGGAAACATTCCCTCGTCTATAGCCACTATGCAAAGCTTAACTTCCGTTGATTTCTCTTACAATAATCTTTCTGGTTTGGTTCCTGGTACTGGTCAGTTTAGTTACTTCAATTATACTTCGTTTTTGGGTAATCCTGATCTTTGCGGTCCCTATTTGGGTCAATGCAAAGAAGGGTTTGTAAATGGAACGCACCAATCACATTCTAAAGGTCCACTCTCTGCTTCTTTGAAGCTATTGCTTGTTATTGGCCTTCTTGTTTGCTCCATTGCGTTTGCTGTTGCAGCCGTACTTAAGGCACGGTCACTTAAGAAAGCTAACGAGTCTCGAGCTTGGAAATTGACTGCCTTCCAACGCTTGGATTTTACTGTTGATGATGTTCTGGATTGCTTGAAAGAAGATAATATAATTGGAAAAGGAGGTG
This sequence comes from Erythroxylum alaternifolium, assembly GCA_027478495.1. Taxonomy (NCBI): domain Eukaryota; kingdom Viridiplantae; phylum Streptophyta; class Magnoliopsida; order Malpighiales; family Erythroxylaceae; genus Erythroxylum; species Erythroxylum alaternifolium. The sequence continues at coordinate 55,651,690 of JANIIA010000190.1, read as the reverse complement.
CTGGGATTGTTTACAAAGGTGCTATGCCAAATGGTGATCAAGTTGCCGTCAAAAGGCTGCCGGCGATGAGCAGAGGGTCTTCTCACGATCATGGATTTAACGCCGAGATACAAACATTGGGGAGAATCAGGCACCGACACATTGTGAGATTATTGGGTTTCTGTTCTAATCATGAGACTAATCTCTTGGTCTATGAGTACATGCCTAATGGTAGCTTAGGGGAGGTTCTTCATGGCAAGAAAGGAGGTCATCTACACTGGGACATAAGGTATAAGATTGCTGTTGAAGCTGCCAAGGGTCTTTGTTACCTACATCACGATTGCTCGCCGTTGATTGTTCACCGTGATGTGAAATCAAACAACATCCTACTTGACTGCGATTATGAAGCTCATGTTGCTGACTTTGGCCTTGCCAAGTTCTTGCAAGACTCTGGTACATCGGAGTGCATGTCTGCTATAGCCGGATCGTATGGGTATATAGCTCCAGGTATATTCTTAATCTTTGGAACCGACCTGAATTCCCTGCATGAACTTCGATTCATATTAGGATTCAAAGTTTCAGTCTACTTTGGTTGTTTTTGTTTTTACTTTCGTTAGAAGTTGTTTTCACCTTTCGGTCACTTTTAGAGTTTGGCATTGAATTAGGTGTCAGTCAGCTTTGAAAGTACAAGATCCAAATGATTTTCGCTGTCACCCACTTAAGGGAACACCCTCTTTTTTTATCTTATCCGTTATTTTTATGTATCATAACCTCCATACCCATCCTTTGCTAGTTTGTTTTATCTGCTGAATCTTAGTGAACTTACCATACACTTTACATGTTCTGATTTCTGATTGATCAATCAAATGACCCTATTTGCAGAATATGCTTATACTCTCAAGGTTGATGAAAAGAGCGATGTATATAGCTTCGGTGTGGTTCTCCTGGAACTAATTACCGGAAAGAAACCGGTTGGGGAGTTTGGGGATGGAGTGGATATAGTCCAATGGGTGAAGAAAATTACAGATTCGAAAAAGGAAGGAGTTCTGCAAGTCCTAGACTCCAGACTTCCATCAGTTCCCTTACACGAAGTGATGCGTGTGTTCTATGTTGCAATGTTGTGTGCGGAAGAGCAGGCTGTGGAGCGTCCTACAATGCGAGAAGTGGTCCAAATCCTGACAGAGCTTCCAAAGCCTCCAAGCTCAAAGCAAGGAGACAGAGACTCAACCATTACAGAGTCCCCACCTCAATCAGCCTCTTCTTTAGACTCTCCAAATGCAGCAACTAAAGAACACCAACAACCACCACCACCACCACCTCAATCCCCACCCCCTGATCTTCTTAGCATTTGAAAAGTACTAAATTCCAAGAATTGTGTTAGCTTCCAAACATTATGTTCCTTTTTTTTTTCTTTTTGCATTTGGTGTTTTCTCTAACTTCAAGGAAGAGTTAAAATGTCTGCAAGTTTTTGTTGTACAGTGGGTGGAGCTCGTAAAGTTGTGTAATTTGATCATGACGTACTAGGAACTACTGCTTGCTTAGCTTCCTGGCTGATAATTGTTGTGTAGTATAGGTCAGAGTCAGCATCCCAAAACAAGCTATATCTTAAATCAGAGAAGGTAGAGATTGAAAGAGATCCAATTAACTATTTCAACACACATTTATAAATATGTGCATCAAATTAAAGATTAGAGAGAACAGGGTTGTAACATCCTATCATCCCAGATTGAAAGAGGGGTTATTGAGTGCAAGGCTTGAGGTTTTGAGTTTTATCAGTGGCAATATGGGATTTTGATCCAATGTGGTGGCTCTTTGTACGCATTAAATATAGGACCCTTTTTTAAAAAATTGAGTAAAATTATATCGTAATTTACCCCTTCATTACTCTATTAGTCCGGGGTATAGAGGTGCTTGGAGTTGCGATTCTACCTGTTGAGTACAAGATTGAAAGAGATATGGGTTGGGCATAGAAAATTGTGTCTAAGCTAAAAGCTTAAGGGTGTGCTTGTTTAGTGGTAATGAAAAAAGAAGAATGGGTATGGAATGAAAGATTGAGTTTGATAAGGGAGTATGATTATAGAGTTATTACTTTAATTATCTATTTTTGAGTAATACTCCATTCCTCTCATAATCTAGAGGAATGAGTATCATTATTTTCAAAGTGCCCATTCTTTTTTTTAAAATATTTTTAATACTAATTAATTAAATACAATTAATTAATTACAATATAATTAATTAAAAATATTATTAATTAATAAATTACATTATAATTAATTAAACAATATAATTAATCAAAATATAATTCATTCATTAATTAAAATATTGTAATTAATTAATTCATTCATTCGTCTATTCTGCATCATTCGTCTATTGTCTCATATGCATGTGGGTCCACCGGAAACAGCCTCTCTACTATGTAGGGGTAAGGTTGCGTACTACCGGACCTCCCCAGACCCCGCTTCATTGCGGGATTTCGGACTGGGTGATGATGATGATGATGAATTACAACATAATTCATTAAAATATAATTCATTTATTAACTAAAATATTGTAATTAATTAACTAACATATAATTAATTACAATATAATAATTAATTAAAATATAATTATTCATTAATTAAATTATTGTAATTAATTGATTAATTACAATATAATTAATTAAAATATTATTAATAATTAATTAAAATATTATTAATTAATTAGTTACATAATTAAAATATATTGATTAATTAAAATATTATAATTAATTTTAATTAATTATATTGTAACTAATTAAATAATTAAAATATAATTAGTTAATTAGTTAAAATATAATAAGTTTTTATTTCTTAATATTTATTACAAACCAACCGCTATTAATGGTAATGATAATCATTCCTTCTTTTTAATCTAATGATAATATCTATTCTTATTTCTCACTATATTTATTCTCATTCCTGTTAATTACGAATCAACCACCCCTAAAACTTTATACTGACAAGAAAGGGCTTATTTTGACAAACACCCAAAGCTCGCGAAGCTTTCTCTCGTCTGTCGCCAACTGAACTGACCCTTTTTGCCCTGAATCAAACTTTAACCGTAGCAACAGGAGCGAAGTCAGTGCTTTTCCAGGGATTCCTCCGAAGGAAGCAAAAGAAGATGCATATCCTACTTAAGTATATACAAATACTATATATTCATGTATGTGATATAAATAATTTAATATTAAATGAAAAATTAAGTGAAAGATTGCTGATTATAGTATTATAAATATTTATTTAATCATTTTATTTGCAAACGAAAAGAAACTCTTGAGTTTGATTTTGTATTGCAATTATATTATAATATTCTGGAAATTTGAATAGTTGTGTGATTAAATTTTTAAAATATATTTTGGTATACAAACTTTATTTATTTTTAATTTAAAAAATAAAAACATAAGTAAGTTTTATAATTAGCTTTAAATTATTCATAAGGTTATAGTTTATCTTTTTTCTTTTAATTATTATGTTTTAAAAATAATTGCTTATTTTTATAATATAATATTATGAGATCTGTCCCCTCATACAACAGCCATGTTACAAAATACCAAAAGTAATTACTGACCTTGAACAAGAAGAGTCAAATTTAACACCTATTTGGTATATTATTATCATGTAGTGCCGATTTAAATCAGAGAAACCCAGTGATTAGTTCTCCAATAATAGCCCTAGGAATTCGAGAAATTGATGCTAAGTGAATTGGACAGGTTGATTTGATTTTGCCTTCACCAAATTTGTCTCAATCAAAGACTTTGGCAATTTGTTTTTGGATTCATGCCTATGCCTATTAAATCTTATTATTATTATTATATATGCATACATGCGTACATACATACATATATATTTGTCATGCAAGTATATCGAAATTAATTTTTTTATTAGTTATGAGTGTATACTATAGGACTTCTTCAAACCTTATGTTAAACTTTTATTGAGTAGTTGTTGATGTTGCCTATGCTTATTACATCGATCAATCGCTAAAACGTAAGTTTTTCTTAAATTTAGGTTTTTATTAGTGATTCATATAACTAGATATTATATTTTGAGAATTGTTAATTATCTTTTAAAATAGCCTCTTTATTACACAGAAGTAAGGTTGTGTATTATCAGACCTTCCTAAATTTTGCGTCTTAAGGAGACTTCAACTGAATATTGATGATGAAGAAGAATTGTTAATTATCTATTCCTTTTCCAGTGCTATAAACAAATTGAAAATTAGACCTCATATTGCTAATCAATTTTAAGTAAATCAATATGAAAAAAGCACGGAAGTTTTTTTTTATACTTTTGTGTTAATATGATGATTTCAAAATGAAAAAATTTAAAAATGAAAAATTATAATAAATAAATTATGAGTCTATATTTATCATTATTTTTTAAGATCAATTTAACTCAAAAAATTAATGTTTGTGAGTTAAGTTTGAGTTACTTCCACTTTAACAACTTTGGAATTATTCAATGGTATTTTTAATAATTAATTAGAAATTTGGTTTCTTGACATCCTTACCGCAGACAAGAAAAGTCAATCAACTCCAAACATTTTGGAAATAATATTTGGTTATTGACATTTCATTATAACAGAAGAAAAAATTTTGGAGCTTGGAAATGTACAATGTTTGGTAGTTGATTTGTAATTTTTACCCCCATAACATAACAAAAAAACATGTAATCTTAGTTTGTTAGAGAAATAATAAAGTATTCTTTTATGGAATCATTGACTATTGAACTAAGTAATGGTAGATAGGATTAAATCTATTTGGCATGCCACACAAATGTATAATCAACATGTTAGAGAACCTAACGCTACCTAATCACACTCACTCTCTATCAAGTTTTATTAAGTTTTGCATGGAAGATACGTTGCTTAACATTCAACAACTAAGAATCTTACTGAAACGCAAGGTTTAAAAAAATCGAATAATACGCAGTCTTACTTTTAACTAGTTAAAGGATAAATCGTCAAATACAAAAATAGTGAATCTAAGATAATTGTTTCAATGATGCAAAAGACAATGTTTCTTTTTATCATAAGCTTCTGTCACCATCCACTACACATTCATCTTTGTCCTACCCTTTAACCAGTATTTGGAGGGTGCATGGTTATGTTGCAGCATCACACATGCTAGCCATGGAAACAGCAATTTTACTTGTCTCCATCTCCTTTTCTTTGTTTTTTGTCTCTCTATCGATCATAGAGTGGTCCCTTTCTCATCTTTACTCGCAAAGTTTCTGACCCATTCCAATCCTTGTCATGACAGCTTGCTTGGAAAAGAATTCACTGTAGCCTATCATCACATTTACTTGTATAGTTCCAGGTTTTCTGATACTTGAACTAGGACCTGGAAATGAAAGTTTGGTATCTGTAATAAGGAAGCTTGGAGAACAGAAGGAGTAGTTTAATTTTCTGTCTTCACTTTTGCCTCATTAATTATTGTTGTCTGGAGCTTGAGTCAACGAATTAAATGGCTTTTATGGCTTCGAAATATGCCTGGTGGAAGCACGGGTTCACACAGACATAGTCAAGTTCTGTGTACAATCATTTGTTGAAGTCTCATGCTTTTAGTTCGGTTTGATTCTTTCACATGCTTAGTTCTAAGCCTGTCTTGGAGCTAAAATTCCGGCTTTTGGAAGGGAAAGAAACAGAAACACAAGAAGTAAAACCGGGAAAAAGTAGTAACTATGCATTGTATTCTACCAATAACTTCTGTTTTTTCATGATGGATCCTGTAGCAATTAATCTAATCTAGGGTTGGTAATTGGACTAGATCAAGTTTGGCCGGAAACTCAACTTGATCAGAGTTAGACAACCTGAAATCCAATTGGTCAGAGACTCAAAATAACGGTGTTCATCTAACAAAACGACATTCTTGTGATTAATTGATTCTTTAACAATTGAATAAAAACGACAACTCATTTCAATTGATTTTTAAACTTAAACTCGACATTCAAGTTTAATCATTCGTGATCACTCAAAATTAAGGGATCGATAATGGGATGGACTTTGTGCTGTTATTACTTGCCCATGTTAATTTCTCCCCGTAGATAATGAAATGCATTAGTTCAATCATCCAACAACTCCCACTGTTTTCTTTTTTTCCAATACTGAGATATGCAGCAGCAACTTTGGAGAATTATACGGAACAAGTATGGACCCTGAGAGAATACGGTGACTCATAACCATGTCTTTTTCCCAGAAAGTGAACTCCGTATCATATTCTGCAGGATTTTCCTTTATGTATTTTTCTTAAAGTGAAAGACATAACAAGATATGGTGAATCTGACAACAAAATCCTGATGACTTTTATGCGTCGTGTTGCTTATAAAGGCATTAACAGATTGTGGAAAGAACCATCATTAGTTTGATCCAATACAGAAGGTAAGTTCCCAGCTTGCCTGGTGATGAAGCAATCCTGAAGAGCTAAAGTCATGACTTCTGAATCTTTAATTTCTTTAATTAGAAGACTCCTTAAACAACACTTTACAGGCAGTGTTTTCTAAAGTATGAACAGTGGAATCTAGACAACTTTAACTTGCGTATTCCGAGACCCAGTTGGATACAACAAAAGTGATTAAACAACTTAATCACTGCGAATTATCAATAATGCAGAGCTCGAAGGGGACATCTAATGGTGTGTTACAGAAAGGGTTTGGTGAGAGTGACACCCGAAGTGATGTAACAAAAGCAAAAAAGCTAGAGAGGACACGACCATGGCTCTCATGTTCATGAGCTTTGAAAACTCCGTACAAGAAAGTGGTGGGACAAGGTAGACGAAACAATGAATAATATATATTTATATATATAGAGGGAAAGCTGTACAGAGATGAAAAGCTTTGTGCACCAAATTGGACTTTGGCCATGCATTGTCTGGTGATTTTCTCATCAAGTAGAGCATGTGGTATGAGAACAAATTGTAGGGACGGTGTTAGAGATATTGCGAACATGGGTTCCATCATCGTATCTCTGAAGCAACTTAGTCCACGTGGTCTCCTCTATTTCATTTTATATCAAGTTGATAATTTAAAATTAAATAAGATATGGAAACTAATGAACTAACATAACATGATACCTTCTAATCATTATTAGTTCTCCCGCATTCAATCATTGTTCTAGCACATACTTACCTAAGAAATGAACTCTATCGGCTGATTTACTAAGATTAAACCAAGCAAATAAAATTTAACTCCGCGAATAGCAATGTTTACAGGTCTCAGTTTTCCAGATTAGGAGTTCAGAGAAGCTTCAGACCAGGAGAATGGAACTTGGAATTGAGTAAAAGACGCATGTACACGCTCTGTTATAAATGTTAAATAATGAACCACAAAGATCTGACTATTGGGAATATTTTGTTCTGTTAGTACTCTGCCATGTCCATTAATTGTGCATACAGTTACTTCCTCTGTCCATTTCTCAGTATCAGAAGAATACTAATGGTATTAGGCCTGAATCTAAGCAACACTCAACAGTTTCATCCAAGAAAAATCTGTGCAATTTATCTTGAGAACTGTGAAACATAAATAACGTTATACTATACGTATGTCCTATCTTGGAGGCAATACTGTATGTTATTCATAGAACATCACCAGACACTACTCAAGAAGCCTCTTTTTCACCAAAAACTTCTGTTACTTGTCACTTGGTTGAAACAAACTATTCATTTATTTCATGAACCCAGATACTGTGATGCCACAGGTAGAATAAGAACTAATGGTAGAAGAAAGAACGTGAAAGACCAACTCATTTTCTGACAAAAGAAACCAACTCATTTTCTGACAAAAGAGACCCCCTTCTCAATGCTTCCTGCTAATTCTTTCTTTGCTTTCTCCAAGCCAGCCCTGTTATTTAAAACAGATGAGTTACATGCTTCATCTCCTCAATTGATATGATTAAGAAATCATGTGTTTTAACAGATAAGGATGGATCGCAAACCTTTCATACTCGTTGAGGGGTCCGAGTGGGTAAATTTCCTCAACTCCTGAACGTCCAAGCCGTACCTTGGTGGCGAAGAAGGGAAGTTCAGTCACCTACAAAACACAAGGGGAGTTGCATACAATCCACCAAAACCTCTAAATGTTTAAATTGAAAAAAAAGAAATCCAAGAGATAGTGATGCAACAGCACACCTCAGAAGCCACGTATGCACATTGTATAATGTTAGCATCTCCCCTCAAACCCCTAAGGCATGCATCTGCAAATTTGACAGCAGCATATGCCTGAAAAGGTTGGAACAAGTTGATAGGATCCCCCTTTTTATTTTTGCAAAATTTCATGCATATTTGGTCTTGATCATGGAATATTAAATTATGTAGATACATAAATAAATACAAATGGACACATTTCTAACCATTGACAGTGTCGCAGAACCTGATCCAGCTTTAGCCTGCATGTCACGGTGAAGACTCAAACACAGTCCAAGATATGGCAGATTTAGAACCAAAATATCAAATTCGTAAGACAACCAAAACTAACTAATGTATAGAAACAATCAAACTCCATATCTCAAACACCCTTTCCATATAATAAAAACCCTTAATGTTCCATACTTTATTTTGTGTTAAAGAAAGCAGCTAAGTTTTGTGTCATTTATAGCAATCGTTAGCTACCTAATGAACAATTACACTTCAAGCTGCACAACAATCCTTCCTAATAATTTTGGGGCAATAACTAATCACTCCAATCATTCATGATAGAGGTTTCATCATCTTGACATTCTTCCAAATAATTGGACTGCTTGCACAAGCTATTACTAAGTTTAGCAACATCATGAACAACCAAATCATCAGGAACAACTTAACAAGCATTGCAGCATTAACTTGACAAGGTGACAACCAAATCAAGATATAAAACATCTATCCAAAGGTCTGGAAATTTGTCTTCCACTGAAATAATAATATTCAGGATTGCATGTATCAGCAATTGTTGTCCTCCCATGTTTTCGCTTTAGTTGCATAGTGGTATTAAAGGGTATGTTGTTTATGCCTAGCTCTTCGGCAGTTTTATATGTGCCAAGAGATAACAATAGGAAAATTGATCCATGTCACAAACTCGATGACATAATAATCAGTCAGGCCCATGAACTCAGACCTTTCTCTTTCTTGCCCACTCCTCCAAATCCCCTCCCCAACAAAAAAGATAAATAAATAAATTGAAGAGAAGGAGAGGCAAGAAGATTTTATGCTGTGAACAAGTTATAGGGCACTTAAATATAACAAAAGGAAAACTCAGTTAAAAGCTCATGAAGAATGTCAACCGAAAGATCTGCATACTTGGTCTTCATGAGCTAAGCTTAGAACTCTGTTGACAAATTATGGTATAGACTCAGTTAGCCTCCAACTTACCAAAAAGCATAGAGACCAAAAGTTTGTTTTACCTCCACAACTTCTGTTCCACCATTTTGAATACGATTTGTCAAGTACTCAATTTCCTGCTGGGTGAAAGAGCATGGTGGTTTGATCTATACAAATAAAAGTATCCATAAGAACCAAATAAAGTAAAGCTTTTAGAAACAATCATTTTGTGTGTAAAATTAACTTATCCTTAAAACCTGCGATAGAAGGGGCAAAATAGTAACTCCAGCATGACCTCCAACTACTGGCACATCAATTTCCCTAGGATCAAAACCCAAAACTTCGGCCTGGAGTTTCATAAAAAATAGGACGAAGAGAAGAAAAAGTTCAAATTGAGCAATGAAATAAAGTTAACAAACCAATTAATTCATAATAGGATCCTAATGATGCAGAATGCTAAATAGCATATTCAGGGGTATTTTAGTAAATTCCAGAATTGTTGGAATTTCTGAAATAATTATATTTCTGTTTTAGT
>JANIIA010000190.1:55600284-55624610 GCA_027478495.1 Erythroxylum alaternifolium | reverse complement strand
TTAAACAAATTGTCAAAAATATTTTTTCAATATGCATCACATCTAGATTATGACGTATCAAATTAGTTTTCCAATATAACAAATCCTAAAAGATTCTTTGTTTTCTCCAGCCAAAGTTTCTACTAATGCTTGTATTAATTTCATTAGCTTCAAATTTTGTAACTTTCTGCAAGCCTAATTCCTCAATCTCCTGCAATATCTCTTCACTAGCTTTGTGAGGGGGAGGAGGTGATTTTACCATCTTATTCTTAATGAACTTTTGTTTATTGCGCCTAAATGGATGATTTAGAGGAAGAAATTTTCTGTGTTTCTCAAACCAATGTATTTTCCCCCCGTTTGGAAGATAAAACACATCAGAATCATTGCTACAATAAGGATAAGCCAATTTTCCTACTGTGCTCCATCCAGAAAATATGGAATATGTTAGAAAATCACTAATTGTCTACATCAAAGCTGCACTTAACACAAAATTTTGTGTGAGAGATGCGTCATATGTCTCAACACCATATTCCCAAAGATGCTGCAATTCAGATATTAATGGTTGTAAGAATACATCAATTTTATGCTTTGGATTTATAGGCCCTGGCACAATCACTGTCAAGAACATATATGCCTCAGTCAAACACATCTATGGAAGCAAATTATAAAGAGTAATTATGACTGGCCATGATGAATATTTCTGGCCAGATTGACCAAAAGGTTGGAATCCATTTGTCGACAATCCTAACTTAACATTTCAACTTTCAACTGCAAACTCATAATGGATGTCATTGAAATGTTTCTATGGTAATACGTCTGATGGATGACTCATTATTCCATCTTCCTATTGGTGTTCATTATGCCATCTTATTGACATAGTAACATTAGAAGCATATAGTCTTTGAAGTCTCAGTGGGAAATAATACATCCGCTTCTAGAGTACTAACTTTCCTTTCACAGAACACTTTCTAAGCTTGAACCTAGATTGACCACAAAATTTTCACTCTTGTAATTCCACATCATCACCCCAATACAGCATACATCCCAATTTGCAACAATCAATCTTTTCAATAGGCAAACCAAAACCCCTAATAAGTTTTTTCATATTGTAAAAACTATCACCATTGTGTGATCAGGAGGTAATGATTCATTATACCATCTAAGAATTTTATCAAAACTACGATTAGAAATATGCCCTTCAAACTTTATGTTCAAGATACAAGCAATTGAAGACAATTAGTCATTGTCTCACAATTTGGTCATAGATCTTGGTCAACTGAGTGTAGTAAGTCAAAAAACTGTTTGGATTGTGGGTTGGGTTCTTCTTCAAGATTTTTTATATTTTCCTGAAAGGTATAACCGGCTACATCATAAACCATTTGCATGTAAGGATTTTCATTTACATCCACATTATTTGTTCTAAACACAATCCCCCCCCTTCAAACTCATTTAAGCTCACTGACAATTATGCTTCATTACCCCTGAGGTGCTACAAATCAACGATTCCCTATGTCGTGTCCACTAAAAGAAAAAATTTGGGGCAAACCCTCTTCTCAAAAAATGCGCATTCACTTCATCAATAGGAAGGAAACGAATATGTTTGCACATTTTACATGGACATCTGATCTTTGTCCCATCCATATATGCAGGTTGAGAACATACATAATGAATAAAAGCTTCAACTCCCTCAACAAACTTAGGATTAATGAAACCATCACGTGATAATCGTCTATACGTCCAAGATCTATCAACATTACTTATTTATATAAAACTGTTAATTTAAAACAGTGATTCCATAGTTAGTATCCTTCATGTTCTCCAAAATTTATAGAACATCTAAACTTTACACATCCCCTAAGTATTGACCAATTGAATTAATCACCTACAACTGATATCAAAACTATGGTATGTGGCATTGTTTATACTTGTGAATCAAGAAAATAAGTTCTTGCTATGACTCCTACGCTCATGGAATTTTTCACTAATTAGCCTCACGGGAGCTGCATCATAGGTTTCCAGCCTATATACTGTCCTAGGGGTTTATTATGGAAAGTAATTGTCTTGTCTATGAAACATATTAATTCCTTATGTTAATACTAAGTTTGCAATAATCAAATCGAAGTTGAAGTATTAACCGATTGAATTAATAACCTATAATTGATTTCAAAACTATGATATGTGGCATTGTTTACACCTGTGAATAAAGAAAACAAGTTCTCACTGTGACTCCTATTGTCACACTCGTAATATAGGATTCACGGGTGTGACTCCCATTGTCACACCTGTGACTTGTATAGTCATAGGTGTGACACCATTTACATGCTTAATTAAATTAATTCCATACAGTGGTTCATGTCCCATTTCATTTTACATGATTAATTAAATTAATTCCATATAGTGGTTCATGTCCCATTTCATTTTTTCCATGTATAATTCTTCTAGTTTCCATACAACATTCATAAGATAATCCAATTAACATTCATGTAATATTCATACCAGTTTCACTCAATTCATCTCACATTTGGATTAAAACACAAGAATTTGTGACCAAAATCAAGATATGAAGGCAAGAAAAATCAATAGAAATTAGACACAACAATTAACCCACTTAAACTATGTTTGTCCTCAAGAAAAATAAAGAACACTAGACAATATAAGAACAACCAACTAAAACAACGATTTTCCCAAATGTTGATCAAAGATATCGACAATCATTTCAATAAATACAATCTAAGAATTTAAAACTCCTAATACTCTATGAACAGAGTATTCTCCGAATGCTTAGTCAAAATTAACAATTACTTTAACTTAAAGACCATTACATGCTTTACATGAAATGAATGATGAGTGAATATTTCCCACCTTTGAATGCTTGAGAAGATGGAGAGTGGAGGAGTATCTATGATAAGCTTGCTTAATAACTTATTCTCCACCACTCATATCAAAAACAAGCATCAATCTAAAGGTCTCTATTTGGTTGTATGGGGCCGAGCTAAGGGAAGGAAAAAGGAAAATCACAGTTTAACATTGCATAACAAATTGAGCATTTAAAATAATATAGAATAATAATGCATAAAACACTTAATTCTTTCCTCTCAATAAACAATATTAACACTCCCCACCCCTCCCTCTCTCTCCTTTTCTTTTCGCTCCTCTTTCTTTTCATTTTTCTTGTTATCTTCTATTCCCTCCTTTAGTTTTCTATTTCTTTTTTAATCTTTTTTCTTAATTTTTTATTTATCATGATGAGATAAATTTTTAAAAGAGGTAAAATGTAGAGGAGAGATACAAATTATTACAACTATACCTATTCCTAACTCAAAAATCGAATATATCCTATAATTTCCCCATAATTATTCTAGCAATTATTCCCTAAACTCAATCATACCTATTCAAATGCTCAATTTGTCCTTTGGTAGGTATGATGAAAAAGTTAAACAATCAAGGTTAAGGCTCACATTTTAGGTTTAAAGAAGAAATGATTCATGTTAAGCTCAAATGGGGCTCGCTAAAGATAAAATATGGTGGCTTTTTAAGTAAAAAGGGTAAATCCTAATTGCCTTCATCATTTCAATGTTTGCATAAGATTATGTGATCTTGACTAGTATTTGCAAGCAAGTTCTAGAGTTAATCATGAAAGAACAGTTTCAGTAAAGAATACTTGAATTTGGTGTTAAATATTTCAAAACGGCTCAAATTCTTACCAAATGAAAGATGTCATTCATCTATCACAACAAGCTAATGTCCTTTTAATAGCACTCCAAGTCAATCAACCTAAGCATGCAAGAATACTCACTCACTCATATAATACATTTCTAATCCTGATCGAGTTTATTTCACGAATATGAATCTTTAACTACTAAATGGGAAAACAAACACATAATAAAAAGATAAATTTAATTTTTAAAATTTTTAATAATACTCCCCCTACACTTAAATATCACCTCATCCCTAATATGATACAAAAATTAAAAGAGGAATCTAAGATACAAAATAACATAACCAAGGATAAGGATTAAAACTAAAAGAAATTAGCAGTAAAAATATTAAAAGGAACAGGGATAGAAATATGATACAAAACTGTGGGTGGTGGTTGCCTTGATGAGATGTGGAGTATGACAATATGCATGGCGTCCTATATTGAGGAGTGGAGAACAGTTGTGAGGAAGACAAATAGAAGACATTGAGAAGTAGGCTTGTGTAAACAAAGTAAACAGATTAAGTTGAGTTTTACCAAAAAGGAATAACAAACAAATAATTGAAAAACAAACAAAAATTATATAGGTTGCCTCCTATTTAGCGATTTTTTAATGTCTTTTAGCTAGACACCTCAACCATCATACTTAAGGCGGATTTCTCAAAGTGATTGATTCCACTATTTTCTTATCTTCATTGGGATTTTTCTCTAAGAAATTGCCGAACTCTCCCTTAGTTATATCGTCTAGCAATTGGCAACACTTATCAATTTCTTTCACCAAGCCCATCTTCTTTTCTTCTTCTTCTTGTAATGAAAAATCAAGGTCTGCAGAATTAAATTGATCAGAAAGAGAGCATTCTTCATAAAAAGTAGTAATAGGAACGAGTTTAACTTTAAAGATTGAAAATTCTATTGTTTCTCGCAAAACAGTCATGTTTAGTCTCCTGTTCTTCACATCAATCAAGGTATGGTATGCTCCCTCCCTTGCTCTTTAACCTCTCCCATGTCTAAGACCATAAAGTCTACAGGGACAATCAATCCTCCAACCTTCACTAACACATATTCCTTTCGAATAACGGTTTGACCTATTTGCTAATTGTAAGAACATATCAGTAGGTCTTAACTGTCTTAGATCTAGTTTCTTATAAATAGAGTGAGGCATAAGTTTTATACTTACTCCAAGTTCAAGCATACCTTTAACCTCATCCCCACTACCTATTGATACTTTCACAATAAAACTCCACGGATCTTTCAGTTTTGGTGGCAATTGATGTTGAAGAACTACACTCTCAACTTTTGAAATTATCACCTTCTTATTAGGCTCAAACTTTTATTTTTTGATGATTAGTTCCTTGAAGAACTTCACATAAGCCAGAATGTTTTGAATCACATATAATAAGGGCATATTAATGTTAACCTTAGAAAGCATGTGATATAAGTACAAAAATTGCTCATCTTATTTAGATTCCTTAAGACAGTTTGGATATGAAATTGGTGGTCTATAAGGATCTATCTTTGTGTAATTTTTTTCTCTCATTGTCCTTGATGTCATGCTTAAATTTTTTACCTTTTGAATGTGACTGGAAGAGTCATGCCTATTGCTAACTCCTTCTGCTTATCTTCTCTCTCGTGAGGCTCTCCTCCTCTTGATTTGTAGCATCAGATAGATTAGGAATAATCTCAATGTGATTATCAATCACCCTTCAACTTCTCAAAAAAGTAACTGCTTGGTCTTGCTTAAGTTGACTAGGCAGCTTTACTTTTTCATTTTTATGGATTTAAGCAGTGAGTTGCCTTACTTGGATCTCAATCCTCTTCACAGATGCCTCTAAGGAATTAAATATTTTATTGTTCTTTTCTTGATTTTGAGTAGTTACCTAAATAAACACATTCAAGCTTTCCTCCAAAGAAGGCTTGATCGATGGATTTTGAATTAAGAATTGCCTTTGGAAATAATTTGGCCTCTGAAAATTTTGGTACTGTCGTTGGGTATGTACTGGTGGATTATTGGTCTTCCATGAAAAATTAGGGTGTTTAATTCAGGGTTGTAGGTATTTGAATGCAGATCATTTTGCTCCCTTAGTTAAAAATTGTTAAGTGAGTTCACTTGTTATTCCCCATCTGTAAAAGGTTCATAAGAGTATAAATAAGTATTAGCTTTATGATCACAAGTTCCACATATACCACATACCTCTTGATTTGTCATGTTTTAGGGTAGTCTTGTACTTAGCATCTTTACATACCTCATTAACTTAGCTAACTCATAGCCATTTCTTAACTTAAGCTTACTTCATAAACTCTAAATCTTCTTCCCCTTATGCTCCTTTCTTGAGAATTGTCCCCTAATATTTCATATGTTTCTTCCACCGTCTTCTCTCCCACAGCTCCTCTTGCTGCATTGTCCATCATGTGCTAACATTATTGTGTCAGTCCATCATAAAAAATTGTTTTTGCATATGAAGTGGAAAATGACGGTGTGGACATTAGATTAGAAAGAGTTTGAAACGTTCCCACGCCTCATGGAATGGCTTTTCCTCCATTTAAGTGAAGGTATATATCTTTGTTAGCAACTCATAAGTCTTCTAATGAGAATAGAACTTTCCCATGAATTTGTTGTACACCTCCTCCCATATAGTCATTGAACTAGGTGGAAGAGTCATCAACCATGCCTTGGACCGATTCTTTAATGTATATAAGATGCATCTCATTTTGAGTTGATCTTCACTTAAGCCATCCAAAGGGAAGGTTTGGAGAGTAGTATAAAATTCCTAAATAAAGTTTAAAGGGTCTTTATTAGGAAACCCTTAGAAAGATGACAACATATTGTAGTGGATGCTCTTCAATTCATATTTTCTAGTAGCCTATCCCAAGAGTATACATGATGTGGCAGTACCAATTACTGATCTAACATACTCCTTCGTTATTAACTGCCTCTTACCCATCTTTTGGTTGTTAATCTGATCTTTACGCTTGGGTTCCTTGCAATAATCTTTAGAGTCCCCTTGACATCTTCTTATTCGATGTACATGTTAGCGTGTTGTAACACTACTTAAAATAAATTAGACTACTACTATAGTAGTGGTGAGTCTAGTTCGATTCCACAAAGAGTGTGTGTAAAGCTTTTGATATGAAATTACATGATGTTTACGTTATGAAGGGCTAGTTAGTTTATCGAACAAGAAAATAAAATGAAACTAAACTAATAAAAATTAAAGAAAACATGCAAAAATGATGAAAATGGTGAATTCATTAGGAATTTGATTCTTTAGTTTAATCTCGGCCTACACCCTATTAAACATATTTCATTAAATTGTTGTCTTCACATCTCTTTTGAACTATTGGTCATAGATTAACAATAAGTTCTGTTAATCACTTTTTTTCCTTAGGACATGGTTAACTGAGAAGAGCTCATTAACTAACCCTAACCATGAAATAACTTAGCAGACACTCACTAAATTTAATCAAACAGTTGCCTTATAAGTGAGAAAAACACACCAATCTAAGTAATAATCACACAAGCTTAGATTATTTAACCTAGGTTATGTTATCCTTAATGATTACAAACCATTAGTTGTTACTAATGATTTTCAAATATAACAATTACAAATTATATCGAAATTTTAGCAATGGGTTTGTAATAAAACCATCCAACGAATGCATTAAAATCATCTTTTCACAATATCCAAAGGGACACAAATAGTCGAACTATGACAATAGCACAATCATTCATACACAAAACCTAAATCCATACGTATAGGAGAACACAATCAATTTCTAAAGAGTGAAACAAACAACAAAAAATAGTGAAGCAAATGTTTAAAAAGGTTGTTGGCGTTGATGTCACCTCCAAATTGGTCTCGGGACGTCTACCCTTCCCTAGGTCTTTCACAGTTAAGTGTTTCTATTGTCCTCATCATTGTTCTTTCTCCTAAGAGCTACTACTTTTTTCCCAGCTGGTACTCTTTCATAAAAACTTTGCTTCATCACACCCCCTCGACATATAATAAAACACTAGGTTAAATGATGGGTCAGGTGGCATTGTGTCACACCCATGATTTGATGTGTCATGAGTGTGACACATCATGTATGGGCGTGAGGAATAACTCACACCAAAGCTTGTTTATTGTACAATTGTGAGGCATGGTCGTGAGTTAATTCTCACGACCATGCCAATTTGTATGTATGGCCATGTGTATCCATTCTTTCATGCTTTATGTGCAACTATCCACCACTCACAGTTTTGCTTTAGCTTCCCATTCTTTGCTTCATCCACTCACGTCATATTTGTACCTTAAATGCTAAGTATGGCAACTAGTCACCTTGTATGGGCATGAGAAATAACTCATGCCCTTGCAATACATATGCATAGTTGCGAACTTATGCCCTCGCAATACGTATGCATAGTTGTGAGTGATTGCTCACGACTGCACATTTTTTTTCCAAATTTAGTCATGAGCAATATGTTCTTTTTCTTTATGTTTTCATTTTCTTATCTTCTTCTTGTATTTATTTACTCTAATCTTCATTACTCTTGCTACATGAAGACAAATGGATATAAATCTTCAAAAAATGGCTCAAATATAGTGCTTTGGACTTACTTTAACCCCTTTCCTTCCGAATTGTGCCTAAAACTACATATGAGTCAAAGTGAGTATCTTTAGCAATTTGATGTCATTAATTGCTAAATGTTATAGAATAATTATGCGATCATTTAAGCATATGTCAAATTCCCCCACACTTAGCTTTTGATCATCCTTAGGCAAAACATCAAAATTAAGATCATAGACCTAAAACATTGACTCATTTCTTATATGTTCTAAGAATACATAATCATTAGCAAAGGTGAATAACTTTCAAAATTTATAGAAAGAACTTGTCATTCCAAGCTTTTACTTATAATCAATTTACATTCAATACCTTTAAAAACTGAGCAATCTAATGGTAGACTTGCAAAATGTGTTTAACTAAATTAGATCCACGGGTACACTCAATACCATTCATGACCACAACAATCCACAACTTTGCATATTATTTTATTTCTCCAACACCAATGTTCACAAACAAAATCATGGATCAAAGGACTTTTCAAGGTTGTAATATGGGAAATGGTAAGGTGAGATTTATTTTGGGTAATGTAGCATAAAAGCCATCAAACTAGTGAAGCAAAAGTAACACTTAATGAGATATCAAACGTATAAGTTAACATCTATTCAAAACTAGGTATCGTCAACTATGAAGAATTCAACAATTATGTTCACAGCTCAATTCAGCTCTCACACCATAAGCCACATAAACATAACATAAAAATTGCTCTATCTAAAACAACATCTGCTTCATATGCAATATATCCAAACACCTAATCAATACAACTTAAGGAGGGTAAACTATTAATTAATAACTTTTCACAACAATTGTATTTCCTCGTGGATACTTTTATTCAAACTCACTTTTTTCTTTTCTCCTTTTCTTTTACTTTTTTTCTCTATTTCTTTTTCTTTTTCTTCTTTTTATATAAACATTAAAAGAAAATATATTAACAAGGGAAATTTAATGATAAGACATAAAATAGCATCCCAACATTATATTCAACCCACACATATGTACAACCCCACACTTATACTTTTGAACATCCACAAACTTAACAATCACAAATGTTCCACTACCTTTATGGATTAGGCAAGACATTTGGTTAAGTTTAAAAGCATATAATGTGGTTGATATAAAAAGAAAGATATAAAGCTCAAAGGGCCTTATCAAAAAGGAAAATTATATAATGGGTAGGCTACTTGGTTAATGTAGTTTAGAAAAAAAAATAATCTCTAATAATCTCCATGTTAATGCATGTTACAATAATGTGGTCTCGAATAGAAAATGAAGGAAAAGTTAGGATGTACATGTCATAAAGGTCACACATAAATAAAGACAATAAGACTGATATGGACGAGTTAGTCTAATAAGGCTCGAAATCTCACTGGTTTTGTCTGCCACTAGTCACTATTCTTCTAAAGATAATGCCCATCAACCAATCACAAAAGTAAAAGTACATGCTTAAGTTTCCATGAAATTCTCTAGTAAATTAATTGTTTACTAATGGCTATATAGTCCTAGAAGAGAAAATGATTGTTTATTTTATTCTCTCTTTCATTTTGATTGAAAACTTAAAACAAGCAAGAAACAAAACTATATAGAAACACACATGCATATTTAAATAGTGCAAGAAAGTAAAGGAAAAGAAATTTACTTCCTTTGGGTTGGCTTTTAAGAAGTGCCTTTGTTTAGGGTCGTTGGCTCGACTCCATGTTTTCCCCTTACATGAAGAAATTATGATCTTCAGGTGGCATATGCAGTTCTTCTATATGAAGTTCTTCTGGATAGGACCTTAGTTAATAATCATTACCATTCAGTGTCTTCCCTGTCCTCAAACTCTTAATCTTTACTGAGTCCATGTATTTTGGAAAGATCTCGAATGTCTCTTAACCTTTTTCTTCTTCGCTCAATTTCTCCAATCTGCCAAGTAAAGGTCAAAGGTTAGTATTAACAATAATTATGGACTCAGTACTTGCCTCTGAGCTAATTGATATTTTGTTTTCTATTTTTAGCTTCTTCTTAACTTCTACCATATAAGAAATTCCTTGAGTGGTACACTCAAGATTCTCAAGCTCCTCTCCACTCTATAAGGCCTCTATGCTAATGTCCCTTGGGTACACTTCAGGTTGAGATAGTTATGTTTCTTCTCTTTGTGATGCTAGGAGGTTGAGAGTTTCCGTTAACTGAGCTACCTGGCATGTCATATTTTGGATCCTAGAACTTGTTTCTTGTTGGAATTGCATCTCTTCCTACTATAATTACAAAGTAATCACAACACAAACATTAACCAATTCCTTCAGAGAAGTACTTGAGTTTTGTTGATTTTCCAAATATTGGACACTAGACCTTATATCTTGAGAAAATTGCCTTACATCCTATTGGAACTCTTGTGCACTCTGTTAAAGTTGAATATTGTTAGCAGTTATAATATTAAGCATATCTTCTTAAGATGTACCTGAATCATGATAAGAAACTTCTAGTCGATATGGGAATTACTGTGCATCCTACATATTATCATGAAAGTAATTTTTTAATAATGCTATTCACAACTAAAGTTTATATGATCACTATAAACATGGTTATTGGATTGAGAATATGAATTATAAGAGAAATTACTTCTATCCAAGTAATTTAATTTTTATCAAAAGCATGAACAAAAAGTGAAACGTCCATGAACTAAATGCAAAGAAACTAATTACAAGAAAATATGTACAAAAAACCAATATTAAGAACAAAAACTAAGCATCGCACTCCCTAGCATTGACGTCAAAATTGGTAGCGCATTGTAACACTACTCAAAATAAATTATACTACTACTATAGCATTGGTTAGTCTAGATCGATCCCATAGAGAGTGTTTTTAAAACTTTTGAAATGAAATTAAATGATGTTTAGGTTATGGGGTCTTAGTTGGTTTACCGAATAAGAAAATAAACTAATAAAAACAAATTAAAGAAAACATACGAAAAATGATGAAAGTGGTGAATTCGTTAGGAATCTAGTTGTTTAGTTTAATCTCAACCTACACCCTATTAAACATATTTTATTGAATTGTTGGTTTCATATCTTTCTTTGAACTATTGGTCATATATTAAGAACAAGCTCTGTTAATTTCGTTTTTCCTTAGGTCATAGTTAATTAAGAAGAGCTCATTAATTAACCCTAGCTATCGGATAACCTAGGAGATGTTCACTAATTTTAATCAGACAATCGCATTATGAGTTAGAAAAATAGACCAATCTAAGCAATAATCACACAAGCTCAGATTATTTAACCTAGGCTATGTTATCGCTAATGATTACCAGCCATTAGCTGCTACAAATGAATTCCATATATAACAATTACGGATTATATCAAAATTCGAGCAATGGGTTTGTAATAAAATGATCTAATGAATGTATTAAAATCATCTTTTCACAATACCTAAAGGGCTCATACATAAATAATAGGACTATAAAGATAACACAATCATTCATACAAGAAACCCAAATCCATATGAATAGGAGAACACAATCAATTTCTAAAGAGAGGAAAAAACAACAAAAATATTGAAGGAAATGTTTAACCGGGTTATCGACATCGATGTCTACTCTAAACTGGTATTAGGACATCTACCCCTCCGTAGGTCTCTCATGGTTAAAAGCTTCCATTTCCCTCTTCATTGTTCTGTCTTTCGAGAGCTGCTTATTTTTTCCCTAGTCAAAACACCTCTATTGTATCATAAAAACTTTGCATCGTCACATCCCTTCGGTATATATTAAAGCACTAGGTTAAATGAGGGGTTAGGTGGCATTCTGCCACACCCATGACTTAGTATGTGACGGGTGTGATATACCTTGTTAAGTCAGGAGGACTTTACAATAATTAATTTTGATGACAATCAAATAATAATAATGTTAGAAATGAATGAACTAATTTGATGAGTGTGTTAAGTGTGTTGAAGAGCAAAGCATAGAAGAAATACAAAGCACAAAAGAAGTAAAGATACAGAAGAAGAAAAAGACAGAAGAAGAGCAAAACACAGAAGAAGTGCAGAACACAGAAGAAAGGAAAACACGAAAGAAGCAGAAGATACAGAAGGAAGAAAAAAATAGAAGAAGTGCAGAACACAAAGAAAGGAAAACGCAGAAGAAGTAGAAGATACAGAAAATATAGAAGGAAGCAAAACACAGAAGAAGTGGAGAACACAGAAGAAAGGAAAACACAGAAGAAGCAGAAGATATAGAAGAAGTAAAAACACAGATGATACAAAGCAGAAGATACGCTAGTACATCGAACAGTTAGTTAGTTGAAGTTCGTTACAGAACTCAACTAAATAGCAGTTATCAAGATGCAAGAAGCAGTTATCAAGATTCAAGAAGCAGTTATCAAGAATCAAGAAGTAGTTGGAGACTTAGACTATAAATACTAGTCGTAGTCGAAGATTAAATAACTTTTTTGGAAAACTTTAGAGTTGACAACTTTTGACCATTCAAGTGTTTACTTAGAAAAGAAAATTCTGTAGTACGATACTAGAGAGCTAACCTTACTGTAACAAAAGCTCACAATATCTTTCTAGTGAGAGAAAGAAAAGCCTAAGAGCTTGGAGAGGCTAAGATAGCTAAAAGAATACTTGGTGCAAGAGACCTAAAGAGGCTCTGGAAGGAAAGAAAGAATATTTGTAAACTTATTAAAGTATAGTGAAAACTCAAACGAATTCTGAGGACTGGACGTAGCCCGTGGTTTGGAGTGAACCAGTACAAAATTGCAGTGTCTATCTTCTATCTTTCAACTTATTCTATTTTGTTTTAAAACAAGAATATAGAAGTTAATTGTGATTTATCTACGTAACAATTTTCGTATAACGTTAGTGATATTATTTTAACAAGTTAGAGAAGTTCTTATTAAGAAATATTAAATATTTTGTATTCACAAAAAGAATACACAATTCAACCCCCCTTCTTGTGTATATCATATATTGTACGTAAATTCTATATTAACGTGTGATTTACTTCAGAAATCAATCCCTTCTCTCTGGCTATAACCTTTAGTCATAAGTCTAGCCTTATACCTTTATACTTGTCCATTTAAGTTATGTTTGATTTTGTAAACTCATTTGTACCTAATGGGTTTGCAACCTTTAGGTAGTTCAACTAACTCCCAAACTCCATTTTGTGACTTGGAAGTCAACTCATCTTCTATTGCATTCATCCACGACTCAGATTGAGTACTATTTATGGCTTCTTGATATCTGACTAGTTCAGTAGTATCTCCTACATCAAACTCATATTCTTGAAAATAGATAACATAGTCATCAGGAATGGTACATATGCATGTTCTTTGTGATCTCCTCACAACAACTTTATCATCCCCAATATCAATGACTTCATCTTGTGCTTGATTATAAGGTTCATCATGAGATTTTACTAAAATTTGTTGAATCATAGGGACATCACTAAGAGCGGAAGCGACGAGTACAGGGATTATAATACATTCTTCCCTTAATACAGTTTCTCTTGACCTTAACTTGAACTAAATTCATCTTCAAAATAGACAGCTCTATCTGATTCTATGACTCTAGTCGTGTGATATGGGCAATAGAACCTAGAACCCCTTGATCGAATGGTGTAGCCTATAAAGTAGCCATTAATAGTTTTCAGATCAAGCTTCTTAAATTATGGATTATAGGGCTTTGCTTCTGCTTTGCATCCCCAAACATGAAAATGGCGCAACCTTGATTTCTTACTTGACCATAACTCATATGGAGTCTTTGGGACTGACTTGCTAAGTACTTGATACAAGATATAAGCAGTTGTCTTCAATGCCTCACCCCATAAAAAATCTGGTAATCTATAATGAATTAACATACACCACAACATGTTCAGAAGTGTGCGGTTTCTTCTTTCAGTGATTCCATTATGATGAAGTATTCATGGCATTGTATATTTTGCTTCAATACTACATTCTTGCAAGTATCTAGCAAAAGGCCCATGAGTCCTTGAACTCTTATTATAACGCCCATAATACTCTCCACCTCTGTTAAAATTAACTTCCTTGATTTTCTTCCTCTTTTGAAGCTCAACATTTGTCTTGAAAATCTTAAACGCATCTAAAGATTCAGATTTTCATGAATGAGCTCCACATGACCGTACCAGAAAAAATCATCAATAAAAGTGATGAAATATTTATAATTACCCATAGCAGGTGGAATAAATAGTCCACATAAATCAATATGAATCAATTCCAACAATACTATGCACCTATCTGTTTTTCTTTTTCTAACCTTGGCAGTTAACTTTCCTTTAATATAATCAGCATAGGCAGTGAAATCTAAAAAATCAAAATCTTGAAGTACACAATCTTTTACCAATCTCTCTATTCTGTCTCTAAAAATATGGCCTAAACTTTTGTGCCATAATATAGAAGATCTCAAATCCAACCTCATACGTTTGAAACCAACAACAATATTAAGAGAATAGGAAGAAGCAACAGTAACAGCTTCATTCAACTTAAGTTGGTATAAATTTTCAAATAAAATTCGATTTCTCACAAAGAGAGAGTCACGATACAAAGTCAAATTTTCAATTCCAAAAAGAAAACTATAACCTAGTCTATCCAAAATAGATACAAAAATAAAATTCCTCCTAATAAAGGGTAAATAAGCGACATTATTTAACTCCAAAAGATGTCCTGTATCCAACTGTAGTCTAACTGTCCCCAAAAATTCAACTTGGACTTTGGTATCGTCTCCTATGTACACATGTTGCTCAAAACTAGTCGACTTCTTTGACTTGTCAATTTTTGCAAGGAATTTGTAACGTGAATTGTTGCTTCAGTATCTAACCACCAAGTATCTGAGGGCACATGAATAATATTAGACTGTAAACAAACTATCACAAGACAATTACCTTTCTTCTCTATGTGAGCTTTGAGCTTTTGGCAATAAGCTTTCTTGTGCCCAAAGTTCTAACAAAAGTTGCACTTCCCTTTAAAAAATTTATTCTTCTGACTAATAGAAGATGAGCCCGTTTGTTCATTTCCTTTAGGATTAACAACTTTCTTCTTGAAAAGCTTTTGGTCGCTTGAGCTATTAGAGGTGAACTTTCTCTTTTGAGAATTGTTGTGGTTTGTCATCATGGTGAAGCTTCTTGCCCTTCCATTTTTCATGTTATCATTTTCCTTGGCAAGAATAGCAATCATCTCCTCAACGGTCCATTGCTCGTTCTGAGCATTATAACTTGATCTGATCGAATTAAACTTGGAAGGAAGAGTCCCCTTCATAAATCATACCGTATAATCCTCACCAAGGTCCATATTCTTATGGTAACAACCTATGAGCTTGTCAATTTGAGCCCTAATGTCATTTGCACCATCGTAAATGGTGTGATGGAGCATGTTCTAGTACTCATTCTTCTCATTCTTTAAGAACTTCTTGTACCTCTTCTTAATGACAGCATGAAAATCCTTTGCACTATCAACCTCCAGAATACTATCACGAATGGATTCATCTATTTGATATCTCATAATCATCAAGCAACATCGGTTAGAGTATTCCCACTCCTCATAGGATTTCTTATCCTTCTCAATAGCATCATCAGTGGGTTTAAGTGGTGCATCAATTCTTAAGCCAAGTCCATTCATATGATAGTCAAATTTATCATGAGAGATTCAACCCACTGTTTGTGGTTTGTTCCATTCAATGTCAGGATGGTAGAGACTCTAGGATTGCTTAAAGCTAAATGAGAACCAAGAGCAATAACCATGATATGCATGTTAAAATAAAATCATGCAATTTGTGCTCTTTTTCTCAAAATTGATTATATCATTCATGCTATAGTTCTTCAAACAAATATATAACTCATTTACAAGTATAACAATATATTAAATATTACGACCAAATTATCAATGTACTATCGAAATGATAGAAAAATCGTGTGGTTCATAATATTTCAATAAAAAATTTTCATCATGTTAAGTATCCTACTAAGTAGTAATTATCGACAGGACAATTAATTACCCGTATGATTCTTAATGTTATTTTAGAGGAAAAACACAAAATTTAAACATATATTAATGTTTAAAAATTCCTCGTTATAAATAGTTTTACATGCTTAATTTTACGACTAGTAAAAATAAACATTCACTATTGTCAACAAATAATCTTTTTTTATAGGTCTGAGACGACGCTGTATATGGGTCGACCTACGGGCGCGCGATTTCGACCCACCTGAAACTCAGCCTCCGGCCGTCCATTTCGAACGAGGCTTGAGAGGCTTTCTTCCTTCCAAAACTCGAAAGCTTCTAACCCATTTCGGCAATTAACAAACCACCATAAAACTTCAAAAAATCTCAGCCAAAAAAGGAGATTCATTTGCCCAAAACAAAATTAAAAGCCAATAACAATAACCAAAAACAGTTTCTACACCTTCAATGCATCATTTCAAGATTATTTATGCCAAAAACAAGTTTGGAAAATACAGGGTTATATTCCAAATATAAGCCCTAAAATCAAATGACCATGTAGCTTTGACATCAATTGTTATTCATAAATGCAATGAGCAAAACCACAATATATAGAATTGAATCCATTAATGTAATTTTCAATCTTTCAACCAAGATCCACATTCTATTTAGAGAAATAACTAGACAATAAATGTACATACCTCCAAAGTTAGGCATAGCATCTTCATTCATTTTCTCCATTCATAAGACCGCAAACCTATCAATACCTAAGAAGCATGTGCAAGAGAGAGTTTATAGTAGAAAACCCTTTTCAACTATCACCAGACACATACTCCAAAAACAAATTCTCACCCATATGTTATATTTATAACAAGTTCCACTCTAAGGGGTAAAACTAGACTAATTGTGTCATTTTATAATTGTCATAAACTATTATTTAATGAGTCAATCTGCAGTTATTAGGATACTATTATATGTCTCAAATGTAATTAATAAATTATTAACAATCTCATTATAGTTATTAAATATAGGCAATTCAATTAACAGTTGTGAATATAGAATTAATGTTGTAAGTATATTAGTTAGTATACTTCTAACAATAATTTCAAAGGGGTCTCTATCTCGTGGAGCAACAGTAACATGTCAAAGAAACTTAAGTAGCATAAATTGAAGGTTTCTATACAGTGGCACACAGGGAATAATTGATAGGTAGAGACGGGACCATTGAAAGAGATAGTTTGTGTCTTACCAGAAAACAGACCAAAGGGTAAGTTGAAAAGCCCTTTTCACCGCCCGTCCATATACCAACAAAACCAACACACCCCCTTTTTTTAATATATATCAAAAATATAATTATGTGTATTTTATATATTTCTAATTAATACTATTTCGTTTTAATCTTTTAATTATCATATTTACTATTCATTTAATGTCAAGAATTTTATTAACTTTGTATAATAGATTTTAATGAAGTTATTAAGTATAATGACTGAATTAATAACTTCATTAAAATAAAATCAATGATTAAAAAACCTAACTGGTTTGGCTAATTTAACTATAAAAATCTTCAACCTTATAAATTTTTAATTTGATTTATTTTAATAATTATTATTGTTAAAAATTGATCAATTTATTAATTAATCGATCACATTGATAAATTTTTATATACTAAAATAAATTGATCAATTTTCACTTAACAATCTTTTGATTTATTAAACCTTAAATTCTCGTTAGATAAAGTCTACCTCTTTCAATTATATTTTAAATTTTTTATTTTATTTAATCTTTAGTTAATTTTATGACAATCTAATATCAGTTAAAATTTTTATACTTTAAATTTTTTATTTTACCGTTCAATTTTTAAAATATTAAATAAAAATGAAAGGCCAATTAAAAAAAAGGGAAGGGAGTGAAATAAAGTATGCGACCCTTCTTTAAAACCCCCTTTTGCATTCTCACAACAAGCTCTCTCTAACAAACACGACCTATTTGTGTGCGTTTGTGTCTCTCTCTCTAAAGATACGAACTTTTTCCCTAATGAGAGAGAATGGCGTTACTTGTGCTGTTGGACTTGGAAGCAAACCAAAGATGAGAAATGGTTCAACAGGACAATCACTTCTCATCTTTCTCAACCACCCATTTGGGCCATTTCCTTTTATGCAATCTTCTCCAATGACCTCTCTGACCTTGTCAACAAAGGGACGCACAGGGAAAGGAATAATCCCAAGTGAATCAAAAGGGTCATTTGGGTTGCATTCCCAATAAAGACGAAGAGCACTAAAATGTAACTCTCTCCTCTCTTTTGTTCTTCTTTTTACATCAACAACATTCCTTCTTAAAATAGGAAAAAGAGGCAAACAGGATGGAGCCAGGCAATTGTAGCTATAGTCCTGCACTTGATTCTAGTTTCTTTTATGCGGTATTAGTTCCTGCTTTTGGTTATATCTTGTAATTCAGATTCTTCAGATATAAATGAGAGTCATCATCGATCGATATGAATCAGTATTATGTAGGTCTCGGTTCTTAACTCTTACTGCAGGTCATGATTCTTAATCTTTTGTACTATGTACATGAAATTCCGTCATTATTTGGATGTTAGTGATGATGCAAGTTCCTATATTTCACCAATAGAAAGATCTGGTTTTTATTTCTGCCGCTACTACTGTGGCTATGTTCTTCATGTCATCTTCTGTTTCTGATATTCACTTTTGATCGTTGATTATTGATGCTGTATGTTCTGCAGACTTCTGATGCATTCATGAGACTGCACTAAACAGCTTTTCCTGTCCTAAAGTCTAATTAACTAGGTTTCTGGGATCAACAATGGAGTTTTCTTTGTTGTTTCAGGCTTTAGTTTTCTATTTACATATAGACAAAAAGCTTCTTCTGAAGAAAAGGGTTTTGCTTTTGCTTTTGTTTCTGTTCATCTTCTTTTAATTTAGCATCTAAGGCCTGACTCAGCCGGCTTGCTGCTTTTGACCTGGTATTCTAAGTTTCGATAGCACCAAAGCATGCCCCCCAACCTCTTCAGATTCTTCTCTCTGTTAACTTGGAAGTCATATGATTCCTACAACTCCCACCTCAAACTAAGCGAGGTTTAGAGGTTATGAATTAAGCTTCCGAAACTCCGCTTTAGTGGGGGCTGGGTTTTCTTCTTCCATTTGAGTCTGCACTTACTCTCCAACCATACAACAAAAGTAAACCCCGTGACTGTGAGGGCAATCTGATACAATCATGACACCTCCAATTTGAAGCTTACTTGTCTTTTTCCTATTTGTCCTCCAATACATCACTGCCTAAAACTAAATGTCCACTCCAGGCATTATCCTGAAATCCCTGCACCAACATGTCACCTGCATTCCTCAGCTTTCATGGAGTCATGGTCATCATCAAATCTTTTTATGGGGCATTCTGTTTTTTGGTGGTATGTAGTTGTTGGGTGAGATCCCGCCATTTTTAGAACATAATAATAGACTAAGTTCATATCTGCCCAGTAAACCCAGATTAACATCAAACATGAAGTTAGCAGCAGATTCTCACCAATATACTATTCAGATACATCCTTCTTTATTAAAATGTTTCACATGCTTCCTCCACACACTAAGTCTTTGTTCAAACATTTCTGCGCTCGTTAAACCTATGTATTATTACACTATCTTGGTCCGAACCTTGTTTGTTGTGATGAAACAAAACATATATTATTAGGGTTATGTATGTGGGAGGTGGTAGCTCGTTTTCCCTTTTGAGCATGCTTTTAACTATTGTTTTTTGGTTTAATAAGGTCAAGAAATGCGGCGATACTTCACTAACAAAGGTGTTTGGTGCTTTAAGTAATTGATCAAGTTCCAAAGAAAGTGTACAAAATTAATAGTACAATACGGTGAAGGTTTGGAAATTAGGTCTCCCGATAAATGGTACTGCAAAATTTTCAAAACTTTTCATTTGGAAGTGTAACTTGCAGAACACTAGAACTGTTCTATTCCATGCAATCTGCAACTTCAAAGCAAAGTTTGTCTACTGAAACTTATAGTTATTGCATACCAAAAACAGGAAGAACATAACGTTTCTCAAACAGGTTGGGATGTTGTAGCAATGAAGGCAAAGTTCAAAAACCTTGGAAAATGAGTTATATTGAATGACAGAAAGGTGATGTTAGCCTACATTTGGTTCAGGTTTCTTTTCCTTGATATGTTGTTTACTTCAGGTTTTGATGCTATTGCAAGCAACAGGTCAACAAAGAATTAGGTTTTCTCTACTCTTTTTTTTTTGTTGGAAATCTCTACTTGTTTACTCGGATGTAATTAACTTTAAAAAATAATTTCTAAAATTATAAAAATTGATAATTTTTGAATTTTTTTAAAAATTCATCGTCTTAGACTTTTATTACAAAATAATTGTAAAATACATGCATGTCATATTAATAATATATAAAAATTAATGAAATATTTTTTAATATATCTCAATTTTAAATTTTGATTTAATCTAATTAAAATTAAATCAAATCGAGATTTTAAAATAACTATAAAAAATTATTATATTGGGTTAGATTTAATTTATTCAAATCAAATTTAAGAATTGAATTACATTATGATGTCAATACTTTTTAATTAGTTTTCATCAATCTAATTAAATCAAATCAAGAATTTAAAATAACTATAATAATTGTTAATTTAGTTTTAATTTAATTTTATTCATATTAAATTTAAAAATTTGAGTTAAGTCATCATATCAATAATAATTGATTGGTTCATGCATATTATTTATATCAAATATGTTTTATTGTTATTCTTAAAGATTTTTAAAAAAGAGTCTTTTAAAATTTGAAAACCATATTTTTGTAATTTTAAAAATTAAAAACTTTTTAAAATTAATTAAATAATAGGGACCGGATAAAAACACCTTTGTTTATTTTTGTCTTGAGGATTTAAAATTCCCAAAGTACAATGCAGCAGGTGACAAAAAACGCGTTGCTTTTGGTCATGTGTGATTTTTATATTTACCATTGTCCAAGCATGTATACTCCCATTAAGCCTGATCATTGGGAACAAATCTTCTGTTCCCACTATATCCAGTTCTCCATGTTCCCAATATATCTCAACCATCCAATGCAATATACATCTTCTGTTTTTACTATATCCAGTACCCCACGTTCTCATAATATCTCAATCATCCAATGTAATAAATTGAGGGACTTGATCCTTTGTTTTAGTAGCTCTGGCACAACTCTTTCCCAATCTATCATAATCATTTATTTATGTAGTAATCTATTATAATTATCTATTTATGTGGGATCCAAATAAATGAATGGTTAAAATAGACTGGGACAGAATTAAGCCAGAACTACTAGGACAGAAGATTTGAGGGGATAAATTGAATGGTTAAGATATATTGGGAACGGATTTTTGGAACAAAAAATCTGTTCGCTTGATCATTGGGGGAAGATCTGCTCTCCTGCTCGGTCACAGAACATCTGACATAGAAAATCACGTGTAATTAGTTTGACATATACAATAACGGATTTATACTTTTATAGTGTTTATAATTAACTATTTATTTTCTATACGTTCAAAGAATAATAAATACAAATTTTGATGGCATCACACAAAAAATAAAAATATTTGACATTTTCTGATACATTGAAACAAAGGTTCATAGACTGGTGTTATATGATTTGCCTTAAAGAAGGTGTAAAATCTGGAATATATGTTAGTAGAAAATATCTAATAATGCGCAACTTTATCTTGGATAGAATTATATAAATCCGAGACAAAAGGTACTGGCTAATTAGTAGCAGAAGTGCTTAATAAGATATATGATTTTTACTGTGAGCGATAAGTGTCGGTGAACTATTGAAAGGTCCTGTAATTGTCGATTGTGATTTTGTCCATGTGGCGAGATTGGTTCTCGTATTGACTTCAGAGAGAAGGAACCTTGATTAGTTGATTCTAGTTATTCAAAATTGGACTAATCCGTAATCGATGAATTACTGTATATTTTCAAATTTTATTTAATACACTAAAAAGTAATATATGATTGAAAGAAAATTTTGTTAATTTAAATCATAAATAATAAAAAAACTAATATTTGAACTAGGAGTGACGTACCACACCCTCTAATTTGACATTAAATCAAACATCTTCACAAAAGTGTGAGAATTAGGTTCAGATATGATATTGATCGACAAAATTAAAGCTAATATTTGGGATTGACTGTTTTAGTATAAAAATATCATCAATGATCAAACTTATAGAAAAATTGAGCAGAGAACAACTAGCAATCTCATGAACAACTTAATAATGATAGTATCTCGAAGTTTTAAATTGTATTGTATAAAGACTAAGTCCTTTAATTTTTTGTGTTTCAATCTACTTTTTTTTTAATGGAAGAATTCTTATCTGTTCCAATTTCTTTCACACTTTGACTTAAAATTAGAATTGTGTTGCAATCTTAGAACACCACTTTCAAATTAGTCCCATTAAGTAATTGTAAGATTATAAAAGTAAAATAATAATCAAAATAAAGATATGATTAAATTTCAAAAAATAACAAAAAAGAACACATATTTGCTTAGATTAAGTTTGTCTATTTGACTAATAGCAATGGGCATCCTAAAATCATCAGAAGCATTGTTATAAACCTCAATTTATGAGCTGAGGAGATCTTACATCGTCTCGTGGGCAACAATTGTTGTAATAATTAATAGAATTTCTCGATTAACTGTAGCTTTCTTTATAAATCATAAGA
The DNA here is from genome assembly GCA_027478495.1 of Erythroxylum alaternifolium. Lineage (NCBI taxonomy): Eukaryota > Viridiplantae > Streptophyta > Magnoliopsida > Malpighiales > Erythroxylaceae > Erythroxylum > Erythroxylum alaternifolium. Next base: position 55,601,663 of record JANIIA010000190.1, on the reverse strand, counting down.
TTATCAAATAAAATTAAAGGCAGAGAAATTAAAAAAATAGTATCAGTCAATTTACTGATGGAAAAGCAAAATTCATCTATAAAATGTAGTGAATTTATCGACGAACGACCAAAATATGTGGGTAAAATGTAATGAATTTACCGACTGGCAACAAATAATTACTCGTGAACTTACTGATAAAGGAGCCTTGTTTGTCACTAAATTTACTGACTGAATCAAACCTTCCGTTGCTAAATTTATCGACAATACAAAAATTACCGTCGCTAAATATAACGACGAAACACAAAATGTTTGTCGGTAAATTAGCGACGGACAATCTGTATTCCGTCACTAATTATAATCTACGGCCGTTTCTTCAACAACTTATTCCTTCGGTAAATTTCATTGCTAACTTAGCTTACCGATGATAAACCTTCACATTCCGTCAGTAAATTCCGTTACTAAACCCCATTTTTCTTGTAGTGAATAAAGTTCGAGATTTTTAAGTACATTTTATCCAAAAAAATTCTCTTTATGTGTTATTATATAAACTCATAACTATAAACCATTTTGTGTGAGAATAATTCAACCATAAAGTTATAACTATAACTAACTTTGTAAAACTACATAATTCAACCATAAAGTCATAACTATAAATCAATTTGTATGATTACATAATTCAACTATAAATTCTTAACTATAACCTATTTTATGCGATTACATAATTTAACCTTAAAGTCATAACTATAACTCAACTTTTATGATTACATAATTTAACTATAAATTCACGACTATATCACATTTTATATGATTATATAATTTAATCATAAATTCATAACTGTAACCTATTTTGTGCGGTTACATAATTCAAATATACTATAACTCATTTTGTATAATTACATACAATCATAAACTCAAAACTACAACTCATTCTGTATAATTTTATAATTCAATCATAAAGTCACAATTATAACTCATTTTATATGATTACATAATTAAACCATAAATATAACTATAATTTATTTTGTATGATTATATAATTCAATCATAAATTCACAATTATAAACTATTTTGTGTGATTACATAACTCAAATATAAGCTTGTAATTATAACTCATTTTGTATGATTACATAATTTAACCATAAATTTACAAGTGTAACCCATTTTATGTGATAAAATAATTCTACCATAAATTAATTCATTTTAATGATTTTACAATTTAATTTATAAACCATTTTATGACAACTACTTTGAGACATTATATGTTGAACCCCGAACTTTTCTTAGAAGACTAGAACTAATAAATGAGAAATGTGGAGAAGTTCATATTTTGCTTTGGTGATTTTGATAGTGAGAGACTATGAAATGGGCAGAATTAGGGTGAAAGTGATGAAGAACAC